>JAVDPK010016657.1:0-17197 GCA_034780415.1 Cichlasoma orientale
GTGTGTGTGTGTGTGTGTGTGTGTGTGTGTGTGTGTGTGTGTGTGTGTGTGTGTGTGTGTGTGTGTGTGTCAGGGGGTGATCTGGACCGCCTGGAAAGGAAAAGACTTTTCCATCCCGTTCACTGAGATGAAGATGAGACCGGCGGCCTTCCGGCCTCCGTCCCGAGCATGAACGTGAAAGACGGCGATGATGATGAACTGCTAAACACACATGCACGAACGGCAGTGTGTCAGCATGTGTGAACACACACACAGAGCAGACTGAACACACACACATTGAAACAGGGAGCTCGGTCTCCTTTGAGAAGATTTGTATAGAGTCAGTTATCAGTATGTTACTGCAGATTGAACACCGATATTTTAAAGCGGGGCGTCTTCCTCCACATTTAAAGGCTCAGTTCACACAGATTACAACACAGCTGGTGTCTAGTTAGGCAGTTCTGGTTTTATATGCAGATACTCTGAGAGATCAGAAGTCTCAACCCCTGAGCTCCTCCAGGATCCTGATCCTTCAGAGGCTCGGGCACAGCCAAGCCCGACCCAATATAAGCTACCGTCAGCCAGTTAAACCCGATTCAAAAGAGACTGTAACAGAAAAAATCACCAGCCACAAACCTTTTCAGTTTACGTGCAGTTGCAGAAGAATAGTGAAGCTTTAAGAGTGAATAAAGTCACAGAAATTCATTCAGATTCCAAACCAAATCAAAAAGCTCCACAGTTCTGTCTCCACAGTCCTGTCTCCACAGTCCTGTCTCCACAGTCCTGTCTCCACAGTTCTGTCTCCACAGTCCTGTCTCCACAGTTCTGTCTCCACAGTCCTGTCTCCACAGCAAACGCTGACAGCGTGCAGCAGCACACTCGGCTCCATTCAGGTCCAGATGGGGATGAATGACCCGCTCAGGGGGACTTCTGGGATTTTCCATCACTATGTGCCTCAAATTTGAAAAATAAATGCAAATTAAAATAAGAAAAAATGTGACCTGCCTTTTTAAGAAAGAAGTGATCCAAAAAACATTTTAGTATTTCAGATCAGATCACACTGAAATCAAATGAACAGACGACCTGCTTATGATTTGAGGCCCTTTCATATCGTTCAATAACAGCCCCGCTTCGAAGCTCAGCAGCGCCCCTCGCCGCGAGCGACATCAGCTGAGACGGGTGAGAGCGAAAGCTGTGTTTGCCCCTCCGTGTGTCACTTTATGGTTCTGCAAACAAATCTGTTTAATGTTCCTGTTTGATGTATATGGCCCCTAAAGGAATTCAATAATAAAATAACTAAAACCAGACGGCTGCGAAGTTTCATTTTTGGAGTAAAGGAGCTGAAGTTAGATTAAACACTCCTCAGCTGCAGGAATATGAATGAAATCGTTCTTTCCTTTTTAAAAGTTTTGTGATAAAGATTGAAAATATTTTTTACAAGAACATGTTGTCAGTTTCCTCTCACCCGCTGCAGCTTTCACCTGCAGTAAACGATGCTCCTGCGGGGGCCCGAGGCGGGACGCAGTGCTGGCCCCGCACCTTAAATAACCTCTTTGATGAGTTTCAGGCGTTTTTTCCAAACACCAGCATTAAAAGTTATTTGATAGCACGGCAGAACATTTCTCCCTGAAGTGATGTGGCGTACATAAGGTATCATAACTGGAAATACTTTCCTTCTAATTACTTCACAAGTGTACTTAAAGTAAAAAACATCTCATAGAGGCCACGCTCACCTGCAGCGGCAGGAGGAAGAGGAGGCCTGCTGAGTGGCAGTATCAGTACGCAGTCTTGCTGTTTAGTATTGAAGGTAATGGTGAATGACAGGCCAGTAACCTTTTCTGCAGCGCCCCCTGGTGTTTGGACACAGCATCTGTTTCTAGATAAAACTGAAAAATAGAGTTTGATCCTGTAACGTGCTGATCTTTGAAATGTTAAACTACAAACCTGTGTTTAAAACCACACATTTTTCTGATATGGACCGGTACTACTGCTTCTACTCTGTGCAAATACTCTTTCGGAAAATATTTTTATCATCACAAAACAGCAGCAGCTTTATAAACGTCATATAAGCATTTGTGTATTTGTAGCTTTGAAATTGCTAATAAATGCTGAGCTGCATTTTTATGATACTGATCTTAGTTTCTGCTCTGTGGGCAGTTTACAGTTTGACTCTGTGGAGTCGGACACGGGGTGAGTGGACCGGGCGTTACAGCAGCTTTCTGCTCAGTGAGAGCGCTCACGGCACTTTACTATTATTCATATAGTGCTTTTATCTATACCTAAGCATTTCTATCTAACATTTACTCTCACTCACACACACTCACACACACACACAGATCCTGGGGTTCAGTACAGGTCATAAACTGCAGTTTATGAAAACCACAGAATGTAATCTCATCAGATTCATTGTGATGGACACATTTCAGGGTTAAATACAGTCACAGCGGTGGATGTTCGTATTAAACGTGAGTTTCAGCTGATTAGCTCAGTGTATGTTCAGTAATCCTGTGAGCCACGAGCTCGGGCTGCAGGCTGCTCTAAACACTCAGTTTATCACTTCTTTGTTTTTTCTGACTCTTGAATCTGTGTGATGTCATAGAGAGAGGATGTCCCCAACGCACCCTTAAAGCAAAGCGACTCTGGAATCAAGAACCACAATATTTAGGTTTAGCAGATTGTGTTGTAAAACCTTCAGCAAAATTTAGTTTTTAAAAAATTTTAATCACAGAAGCGGCCAAAAGTTTGAGTACAGAGGTCCACCAGCATCTGTGTGCTTACTGTCATATTATATTGAGTCGCTGGTTTGAAAGAGGACTTCTAATATTTCTGATTTTAGTTAAAGCTGCTGGTCTCTTAGCTCTTAGTGCTCTCCTAGCTGCCAAAATAAGCTAAATATGATCTTAATATGAATTCAGTACAAAGCTAACACTCGCTCGATGATGATGATGAAGATGATGATGTCAGATACGTCAGACACTGACCCACTGCACCACCTTGTGGTTCAAAATGGTATTATGCCAGAGTACAGCTTGGTCCTATTTCAAATTCAGCTGGTGTCTGCAGCACATTCATGTTCAGGGCATCACAGCTGTGGTTTATCCACATTCTGATGATAGGGTTGGTTAACATTAGAAGCCTTAAACTCTTTGTAAACAAGAGTTTTTGCAAAAAGATCAGCCTTCATAAGCTTTGGACCTTTCACAGAAAGCTTCATATTCTGTGCTGTCATGGTCTCATTTCAGAGCAGTCAAAAATATTTTTAAAAATCAGGGTAAGTTTACTAAAAGAATATGGACTGGGTTAAAATGACCTCACATTTTTCAGTTAAATGTGTAGAAAAAGGCCTCCTGTGTGATTTCAGTTCAGTCCATATTCAGCCAAAGCATTGAGGGGAAAGCTGCCTTTTCCTTCTCCACCTCAGATCCCAGATGGCCTTTTAAACACCTTTTGTTTTTTTAATTGGTCCCCAGGGTGCAGCTCCCACCCTCCTGCCCATCTGCTCACCAGGAAACCAATCACAGCAGCTCTCACCTGTCCTACGAGTCAGCTTGTTTACAGGTGCGTGTCTGGGGACAGACATCTGATCAGAGGTGGGGAAAGTGATTGGTTGAGAGCGAGGTGTAGGCAGGCCTCAGGTCAGGGGGAACCAGTCCCAAAACCACAAGACAGGTGGCTGCTGAGACACCTGGAGGGGTGAGAATGCTCAGGTGGGCCGCTGTCAGGAGGAAGAGACTGAGGAGTGTTTTTGTAAAAGTGATTCAGAGAGACGCCTCGGCCCTTATGAAGCTCAACAAACCTCCTCCTTCTACTTCATCCTCTTCTTAAAAGGTTCGTACGGAGCGCGCTCAGTGGAAAACCAACCAGAAGCTTCTGAACACAACAGGTAAGCGCTCTCCTCCACCTGCCTCTGACTCATTTATATGTTTATTGTGCAGTAATTTTCTAGCATTCATTTACATCTTCCAGTGCCCTGGTTTGTCCAATCAAACGCTGTTGGCAGCAAAAAATATAAAGAAAACGGATAATAATCACGTGAGAACATAAAGGAACATTATGATGTATTTTTGAAAGAGTTGAGGAGTAAAGATGTGAGGATGGCAGGAATGATGAGTCAGGGTTTAATAGAGCCCTTCGTTGACTCTGTTTTTACCCGTCTAACGAGGGCTGATGATTCCTCCTCTGCTTTCTCAGGACAACCATGATGTCGCCTGATGACCGAGCCCTCGAGGAGCTGCTGTACGCCAGTGACCTTGGTGACGAGGTGGAAGGGGCGGAGCTGGGCGGCGGCCCGGTGGGGGCAGAGGAGCGAGCTGCTGGAGACGATGTGAATATTAAAACTGATATTATTATTCGTAAATAATACTATACTTTATTTTTTTATTTGGATTCTATTTTGGTGTCATTCTAAGCTGGCTGTGGTGCGTTCATGGCCCTGCCATAAATACCTGCAGGTTATGATTTCCTCTTGTTCGCATATTTCACTGACCTCTGCTTCAAGGTCAATAGATTATTCTGAAGGTCAAAGTGATGATAATGCCTCATAGACAAATTTAAAACAATGGTTCTCGCTGCCTTTGTTTGGATTATATGTAATTGTAATATATGTGGATTCTAAATATCACGTTATCGTCTACATCCAGGTATCATGTCACATTTGACCTCTGACCTCACGTTTACATTTCACATCTGCCTTTGTTTCAAGTTGACCCGAGGTGTGTTCTGTCTTTAAAGAGAAAGAAAATGAGCTGCCTGGTTTAGTTGAAAATATACTGCAATATAATATTAATAAGCTCATGTGCAGTCATTTACAGAGCAGGCCCTGCTATCAGAGCCAACATCTGTCCTGCTGCCCTCATCCGAATTTACTGCACCAAAAACTTCTTACAGTGTGTTTAAAGACCACAAAGAAAACAAAATGAATATAAATAAAATACAACATCATTCCCTTGAAGAAAATACTGCTCAGAGCGGGTGCTGCCTCGGTGGAGGTTTGTGCTCTCAGTGCTTCTTTTTAACAGCTGTTCTCTGACCTTCATTCTCCAGCATTTCATGATGAGCTCGCTCAGTCAGCTGGAAATACTGTCCTCTAAAGCCAAAACACATGAACGCTGCGCTTTTATCAAAACTGTGACGCTGTTGAGACAATAAAATAAAATAATGGTGATAGAGTGAGATTAATAATCAGAGAAAAAATGAATTTCTAAAATTAAATTAATAAAGTACAAAAGAAATGAATAAACCATAAAATCAAAAGAGTCGATTTGTGAGGAAATCCAAAGATTCTTAGAAAAAGTCACAAATTGTTGAGAAAAATATGGAAACTCGTTTTTTTTTTTTTTTTTTTGCCACGGAATCGCTTCCCTTCACTCTGCAAGCCTGGATCAAGCTCAGACTTTAAACAGGCGACCCACGGCACTTCTTACTATTATTCATATAGTGCTTTTATCTATATCTAATCATTTCTATCTAACATTCACTCCCACACACACACACACACACACACACACATTAGTGAGGAGGTGCAGCAGTGTGGAGGATGGAGCCGAAGATATCTTTGCATCTTTCCATGTTTGCGTAGCTTCTAATGCCAGAGGAAGGATCAGCTCATCCAGATCCGTTCGCAGACTTTTCTCCTCAAAGTCTGGATGTTTTTGATAATAAGGTGATTAATAATATAATTAATATAATTTCAGTAATAATTTAAGTAACAGTTAAGTATTTCCTTGTTGCTGAATCTGATTACAAAAGCAACTATGATTTGGGATGAGGTTCATTTAACTTTGCAAAATGAAGTTAAAAAAAACTTTAATCTGAGAAATTCCTACATTAATGCACCTCTTTGATCTGGAGAACATCCAAGTTTTTGATGAGGATACTGGCCTCCTCCTCCTCACTAGTTATTTAATGTACAATTTCTCTAATCCGGAATCAGAAAAGTGAAGCCTGATTCTTTTTTAGCTTTTTGGTGCAGGTAGGAAAGCGTGACGTCACTGTTGCGACATCATCAGGAAGTATTCACTCACATTAAGTTTGTCCATCAGTCTCAGCTTCCTACAGCTGTGAGCATCCAGGAGCCAATGACGTGTGCCGGATGTGGCGAGCAGGTGTGCGACCGCTTCTTCCTATTGGCTGCAGGGAGGGTGTGGCACAACCCCTGCCTCCGCTGCAGCCAATGCCACTGCGAGCTGCAGACACACCCGTCGCTCTACTGGAGGGACGGAAACATCTACTGCCAGCAGGACTACTGCAGGTCTGCGTGATCTTGTTTACTGCGCCACATTTGTTTGTTTGTTTGTTTACATTTTCCGGCTCTGACACTGTGTGTTTTTTTCCCTCCCGCTCAGGATGTTTGCAGGGGGTCAGTGTGCTCGTTGCTTCCAGCCAATCCCGGCTTCTGCTTTGGTCATGAGGTCTGGCGAGCTGACGTTCCATCCTCACTGTTTCTCCTGCCAGGTTAGTTTGAAAGCTTTGTGCTATTGTTTTTATTTTTAAAAGAATACTAAACACATGCAGATTTTCTCTCTGGTATTTTGCAGGAGTGTGATGTGAAATTAATGCCTGGGAACCTGTACTGCATGCAGGGCCCGAACCTCTACTGTCAGTCTCATTATCAGGGTGATGGGGGCGTCCAGCCCCCCCATGACCTGGAGCCCAAACAGCATCTGAAGGATGGTGAGTGTGTTTGAGAGATTAAAACCTTTGGGCCTTTATGTGCATCTCATTTGTTCCATTTTATAGATTTTCTGCTCTTTTTGGACTTAAATGCCAGATATTGGTGGGGAACCGTGAAACCTCCCCTCTCGATGTTCAGACTTTTTCTGATTTAAATGCAGTTGTGCGATTATGTAATAAAATCTGAGCTAGTTTGCTTACAATTTCAAATCCCATTCTGAATCAAAATAGTCCAGAGTTAATTTAAATAAATGTCCTGGCTGGGGCTGAATGCAGCCCCGGTCTCTGGTGAAGGGGAGGAGTCTGTCAGCAGTCCAGAGCCACGATCGGACGACAGGGAGGCGGGTGGGCGGATTCCCAGGCGGACCAAGCGAATCCGGACGTGTTTCCGCAGTGAGCAGCTCAGAGCGCTGGAGTCCTACTTCGCTCAGAAGCACAACCCCGATGGTAAAGACTGGACCTGCCTCGCACATAAGACCGGCCTGCCCAAGAGAGTGCTGCAGGTACAAACACCTTTCAGATCGTACAGGATGGGGGTGGGGATTCTTTAAGGTGTGCCTTCCAGCACCTCAATTTAATGCTGCTCACATTCTCATTGGGTCAGCAGTGGACTGACTCAGCTTTGGAGCCAGCCTCCAGTGGCCATTAGAGGAACTGCAGCCCTCTGGGTTCATTAAAGAGTTTTGGTGCTGGACTGTTGTTCAGACGGGGGTCCGCTGGGCGCAGCTTTATAAAACATGCCTGCACGCATGGAAAAATGAGACTCAAACCATGTAGAGGTATTGCATTGTGCTTTGTGTCATATTTTTGTTGCTGCTGCTGTTTTGCATTATTTTCTGGTTGTTTGTGCATCTTTTTAGGGTTATTTTTTTAGGTTTGCATCATCTTTATAGACCCTTTGTGGGTTTTTGTAGTGATTTTGCACATATATTTATACATTTTTCATACTTTATTTCTCTCTTTGTGTCTCTTTGTGTATCAGTTTTCTGTTCTGAGTCCCTTTGGGGTCTGTTTGCATTTATCATAGGTGTAAAACAACCTCAAACAGATGTAGACTCACTGAAATCATCTGCAGATACACGGCTGACAAAAACAGCACAGCTGTAGTTTCTTTTAGTTACAGTGTAGGAGAGGTGGGGGCCCATTGTCTAATTGGTCCTATGATAGCAACACCCAGATGAATGGGGAAGGTGTGGTTCTCACTGCGCTGAGAGCTGAGTGGCCCTTTAACAGCTGAACTCGTATCATCCCTTAGTTACACATAATTGTGCGTTTCCCCTCCCGTTCCCTCAGGTGTGGTTTCAGAACGCTCGGGCCAAACTCCGGCGTTCCCTCAGCTCCGACGACTCTCAGGTCAACTCACCCTGTGCACCTCTGAGAGCTGCAGCCATGGCTACCAGCCCCTCGTCCCCGACCTTCTCCCCACCGGACCAGTTGCAGTCCTTCCCCACCAGCACCATCGACCAGCTGCAGCTCTCCCTGCTCACCACCCCGCTCAGTGACCAGCTCGTCAGTCACTCGTCTCAGGAGCTGCTGCAGAGCCCCGTCTTCTTCCCGGACTACGATTCCCAGAGCGCGGCGGGGTGTATGTCCACTCCGGAGGCCCGAGGCGATTTTGGAGAGGCGGGAGGAGGAAGAGGAGCAGAGGGAGAGGTTAACCCTGATACTTTCAGTCCACATTACTGTTAATCAATAACTACACTGCGTTTAGATGGTAGTTTAAACTCTATCATTAGAAATTCTGATGAGCTGTTGGGTTTGTGTCAGCGGTGAACAGTGAGGCTGATATTAAACGGACTGGTTCTTATGCAGCGCTTTTCTGCTCTACATTGAGCACTCACAGATCTTCACACAAAATGCCTCATTCACCCATTCCTATCTAACATCTGCACACATCCGTGCTCCAACCATTGCATCAGGAGCAACTTGGGGTTCAGTGTCTTGGCCGAGGAAACTTTGGCATGCAGAATGGAGCAGCCAGGAATCGAACCGCCAACCTCCTCAATCTCCTGAGCTACAGCCAGCCCTGAAGGTTTAGTTCACAGCAAAGTCCAGTTTTCATATTTTTCCTGTGATGTGCTGTTTCTCTATTTAGAATATTTGTGGTGTGTGAATTCTGCATATTTTACATCCTGTAATTCATTCAATCCTTTCCTATTAAATGACTGACTCAGCTGAACTGTTTATCAGAGTGGTGCATGCTTGTGGTGGAAACTGTGACAGACTTTGAACTTCTGATCATTAAATGGCCGGAAGTGACAAATTGTCCCAGAAATCAAAGCTCAGAAGATGCGCTGTCCCATAATTGGTGGTAATTTGACTCAGAGAGTGGCATCATTTGGTCCGAGGTGTGGATTCGTTCGTCACAGAACGAGTTCCTCGTAGACGGGACTGCCTGAATGGCATTCTTTAAGGTGTGTCTGCGTTTCCCCGGCGAGCTGACATTCAGAGCGAGCACAGAGATAAAAGGAGCTGGAGAAAGGAAGCCCTCGCTCTCCTCAGAAATGTCTTAATGAGTCACCTGCATCCTTCTCTTAAACTTCCTCAACAATCAAAGAGCGATAATTGCAATGACTCTCCCGGCCTCCGCGATGAAGTGGGTCAGCGTTTCTCAGAAGAAAGTATGAAGCTTATGATGCTCAGCGCTCGTCTTCTCATGCGTCACAGGGGTGAGTGACCAATGGGTGACGGCGGGGCGGTGGGGGGAGAGCGGGCCGTTTTTAAAAAGGTCAGAAGTGCAGATTGTTAGAGAAGATACAGCGAGTCATCGGACGCAGCACAAGGTAAGAACTGGGAAATCTGGGATTTGGCTGGAGGATTTTTCTTCTTCATTGGTGCTCTTGGAAAATTTATTTCATTTTTGAGAAATAACGTGTTTCAATCAGACTTTATAGACTGTACAGAACTTTCCATCCAGGTTAGTGCAGTTCACAATGCTTTAGAGATGATTGACAAGCTGACAATGAGACAGAAATGATGCAATAAAACAAAGTGTGTGTGTGTGTGTGTGTGTGTTATAACTAGTAAAACCAAAGAAAAAAAATTAGATTTGATTTATTTATATAAATATTTCTGTAGCTCTCTCTTCTCCTCCAAGTGCACACCGGAGTGTGTCGAGGGCTTTTATTGTGAAAGAGAAACAGGAAGAAGCCCTTTTCTCGCAGGCACATTGAACAAATCAAACAAACTGTGTTTCCTGTATCAGAAACAGATTTCAGCTAAATCCTGGAGCTGTTCCTCCGTACTGGATTTATTTCTGAAATAAATATTGTAATACAGGGATCACTTCCTGTTGACTGGTCTGAGAAGGGATTTGTAGTTTTTTGGGTGTCTGTTGTGGATTTGTATGCGTGTAATAAGACAAATTTCATTTATAGCATTTCTGCAAAGTGCAAAACATTTTTTTTTGATTCATTTGATTCAAACAAAGTCTGTAAATATTATTTGAACATATGTGACCTGGTTTGTACCTCACTTCAAATGCAGTGTTTTAATCATTTCATTTCTTTATCGATCATTGTCATCATTTTTCTTTTGACTGATGGATGAGCTGATGTCAGTTCAGATTAAATGATTTAAATTAAATCTTTTTAACTTTAATAATAAAAAGACAGAAACAATAACCTACTGATAAATTTCTGTTTCCAGATGAGACTCTCTTTTTTTCTCAGTGCCTCACAGCTCGCCCTCCTTTCCCTCGCCCTCCTCTCCCCCATCCCACGCCCCGTCACATCCTACCCTTACTCCCCCACCACCTCCCTGCCCACAGTGGAAGGCTCTGAGCTAGAGTCCACCCTGCTGAACCTCCAGGCTGCTCTGGAAGAGCCAAGGGATGACGGGCTCATCCAGCATAAAGTCTGGGCCGAGTGGCCTCAAGACCCCCAGCCAGGTGAGGAGAGTGATGAGGAGGACGGGTCGTGGGAAGAAGAAGCTCTGCTGAGGGCCCAGAGAGGAGACCTGATGGCCCGGCCGTTGTCGCCCTTCCCTGAGGGTCACTCTCTGGAGAGCATGCACTATCAGGAGGGAGGAGAGGGGGAGGACGGGTGGAAGAGGAACGATGCTCTGACCTCCATCGCCGGAGGACTCCAAGCTGTCAGCCGTGAGAAAGGAGGCTTTGGTTTCCGCTTTGGGAGGAAAAGATGGACCGGCAGAGAGTGGGTGGAAGGAGGAGAGGGAGAACAGAGGAGGACAAGTGGAAGTGACGAGGAAGGAGTTTCTAAAGGGACGAGAGAGTGATGCAAGAAAAAGAGGCTGAAATGGTGCTGATGCCCTCTGCAGTTTCCTTCAGGCAGCGGAGGCCAGATTCTAGTACAATACACAAACTCTGTAAATGTGACACAATTACCTTATGATTTAAATCTCAGTACACAGTGGCACAAATGCATGAATGTGGTAACCTGAAGAGTGAGATTTTCTCCTGATCTTTCCATCCTCCCCGTTTCCCTCTGATCCACAAAGAAGGCTGAGAATTATTTGTTTTACTGGATGTACAGCTCTCCGTGTCAAACCTGAAAATGTAATATAACATGTACATAGAGTTTATGTAAAAGTGTTTGCTTGTTGGCGTGAACATGAGCAATGAATAAAGAGTCGGGAGGTGCAGACTGTAGTTCTCAGCACAGATGTAAAGGCTGCTGTCTTTTATACTGAAGCGCCTTTGCTTAACGAATATAACAGACTGATGGGACCGGAGAGCAGCGGCGGCTCCAGCAATGAGTCCAGGACAGTTTCAGTATTTCAGTAACTGCTGAAAGTTAAAGTTCATAAAGATTAATTTTGCAGAATAGAAACAAATACAGTGACTCGGTGTAACCTGAACCGACCATCAAAGTGACCAATCACAGTAAGCCTGTCAAAAAGTCCGCTGATTGGAGGAGCAGGATTCACCTGAACGTCTGCCCACCTGCGACAGCGTGCTCGCTTTGTGCGCGTAGCTGCTGAGTTGTGTGCGTGCGTGTTGGTGAATTTACGCGCGAGCGGTGATGAATACCTGTGCCCGTGAAATGAAATAATTTGCTCATTATTGTTTTGGGGGGTTTTTTCCCCGCGCACGACTTCAGACAGGAGTATAAATCCACAGAGAGTGGGAGCCACTCAGCGCGTCCATTCCCCGGGTAGCCCGGGTGCGCTTCCCCAGGACCCGGACAAGTCTTTTTGGGACGACCCAGCCTTAGTGCAAGCCGCAGTGAAACCTCAGCGTGGTATACAGTATGTGTGCATACATAAGTAAGCCTACAGCTCTTGTGGACATTTTTAATTGGCTACTTGTCCTTCTGTACTATTTTATCAGAACATTAAAACTGAATAACAGGTAAAAATGTAAAAGGTCAGACATGTCATGAACTGGCTGAGCTGCGGGCAGAGGTCACTGAGCGGTGATGACCGTCAGAGCGAGGTTACAAAGACCAACTTCAACTCGCTTTAAGGTGGAAAGATCCCAACAGCACTTCTAAGTGTGTCTCTGCTCTCCGTAATCATGTGAGCGCAACAGTAACACAGACGGGGATCAGCTTCAGCCTCCGTGATGGATTTTGTTTGTCCGCTAGATGGAGACAAAGCGCAGATGCTGAACCCTTAACAGAGGACCACACCTCATCCCCAGGTTCATGGATGTAATGAAGGAGGGCATGCAGAGGTGTGACAGAGGAGGATGCTGGGATAGGAAGAGCAGATGATCCACTGTGGCGCCCCCTAAAGGAAGTAACTGGGAGGAGGAGGAGGACGACAACGACACAAGATCTTCATAATGAATTTAACAAACTGAATTTCTTGCCAGGCATTTGACTTTAAAAAAAACGAGCTTTCTAATAACCTCAGACTCCTGTTCTAAAAATATAAAGGTAGTGAAGTGAAAGGTAAACTCAAATGAAGCAGTATTAAAAGAAAACACTCCAATAAAGTACCTCAACGTGTAGAAGTACAAGTACAGTACAGAACTTAATGTGATTTTACATCAGTTATATAAAATGTTAATTTTTTAAAAAATAAAATCACTCGGACATTTTCCTGTAACATAAATCGTTCAGTTCTCAAACTTCAACAGTGAAGCATTTAAATTCTGTAACGTGTTTCCTTACAAGGTATTTAAGTCCAATAGAACAAAATTAGGTTCATAATAAAAAAAACTAACAAAAAAAACCCCAGTTTAAATTCACTGAAAAACAACTTCTGGGTGATTCAAACACACAAACACACACAAGTTGGACTGATTTCTTTAAAAGATTGACACATTTAAAACAGGCTTTAAAAATTAAATATGTCAGTCCTGCACCACAGCTCCCGTCATCATTCAACACTTTCTTACACTGAGAAAGTCACACAGCACATATTTCTCTGATTTATCTAAAGATTAAATCCGTTTCATCCTGAGGAGACAATTTACCATTACAGAGTTTTGGTACTAAACGGTCATACAGCAGGTGACAGTTCTGGTCCAGAATAAAAGTGCAAAAATATAAACGTTTCTAAACTAGCAGATCAAACTTAAAACATATTTTTTAGTCAGATTTTTGATCTAAGATGCTGTGTCGGTTCAGCTGCAGAGTCTCAGCCTCTGATCTGCCTTCAAGTCTTTAAAAGTGTTCAATTAATTCCAGCTGTTTGTAACTTCTGTTTAATACTGACATGTTTGCAGATTTATCAGGATTCACTTTAAGTTTTAAAGTCCCAAACTCACATTTTTAGCTGAGAGAATTTCATGAACTCAAAGCAAGCTCATTTAATTTTCACTGATGAAGGCTCAGCTTAAAGGAGCCCACTCACTGAATCAAATGGGATCATATTTAATGCTCGCCTAACCTGAAAAGTGCAGAAATTGAAAAATGCTCAGCTTTTTTTCTTTTTTTAAATTCCCCATTTAGTAAATGTAGAATATAAAAGCATCGTAAGGGCGGACTGTAGCGTTATTGTGACGCTATGAGGCTTCAGATTTGGAAGCACTACAAACACTCCGCGGGCGGGACACTGCCAGTTAACAGGTTAAACATACAATGAAAACGAAAATCTGCATCCCTCACAGCAGCCTTACTAAGGCCTGAACAGCTGCCCAAGATAAACCAGGCATCCCCAAATCCAATCAGGAGAATCCTGGTATCAATTTATGCCACGTCCACAATTGACGGTACAGCCAGGCACATTATCCTCCATCCTCCACGGGAATCCATAACATAGCCAGCCGGGTACGTCAGCTGGACCAGAGGAGAGAGGGTTCTCCTCCTCCCAATCTCCTCGTGATGAGAATTTGATCATCAATAGTGCTGAGAGACCATCTGACCAGATCCATAATTTAATTCCAGTTTGGGGATGTGTGAAGAGACGCTCTAAGCAGCAAAAAGCAACAGCAGGGTAGATAACAAGAGGGAGGGAGAGAGAGAGGAAAAGAAAGCGTTCATCTCCGTCGAGGGCAGGAAGAGAAGGAGTTAAATCTGCTTGCACTGAGTCTTTATGTACTGTGAGTTATTCCAGAAACTTCACATCTCCTCTTCCTATGTTGTAGTTGTTGTCGTCTTTTCAAACTCTCAAGAATAACTGCTAAAAACAGAGTTCACTCAGCTCAGAGCTTCAGCAGGCCTCCGTTTGCCTCTGACAGCTGGATGTGATTGTCAGACTGAAGATCTGCAGGGATGAACACAACTGTGTTAATTTCTACGTTCACTTACAATAAATAATCCTCCTACAACCCCAACTCAAGAAACGATGGGACGCTGTTTAAAATGTACATAAAAACAGAAAGCAATGATTTGCAAATCTCAAACCCATATTTCATTTACAATAGAACATATAGAACACAGCAAATTTAACATTTTAATAAAAATATTAGCTCATTTAGAATTTGATGGCAGCAACACGTCTCTAAAGCTGCGACGAGGAAAACAAAAGGCTGGAAAAGTAAGTGGGATAAAACAAAACAGCTGGAGGGACATTTTACAGCTGAACAGGTTAACTGGCAGCAGGTCAGTAACATCTGGGTATAAAAACATCATCTTAGAGAGGAAGTTTCTCAGATATAAAGATGGACACAAGTTCACCATAAACTGCATGTACAAATTATGGAGCAATTCCAGAGTAATGTTAACCAAAATAAACTTGTAAAAAAAAGGCTACAAGCCAGTGTATTCCTAATTGCTGGTCCCAAACACAGATAAACAGAGAGCGCTGCATCAGGAAGGGCATCCAGAGTAAAATTAAATTTAAAAAAATTCTATTTATTTATATATATGCGAAGTGCTCTGTTGGGGTGATACGTTACTATGAGGTCTTTAACATAAGATGGGACCTGATTATTCAAGAGCTTGTATGTGAGGAGAAGGATTTTAAGTTAAATTCTGAATTTAAATGGGAGCCAATGAAGAGAAGCTATTATGGGATGTTATAGCATGTTTTTGTCCTGTCTCCCTCCCCGCACCCACGATCAGTCGTGGCAGATGGTTGCCCGTCCCACTGTTGCCAAGTGCTGCTCATAGGGGGTCGTTTTGACTGTTGGGAGTTTTCTCTGTATTATTGTAGGGTCTTTACCTTACAGTATGAGGTGCCTTGATGCGACTGACTGTTGTGATTTGGTGCTATATAAATAAAACAAAACCGAAATTGAACTGAATAGACTGGAAGGCTGGCTCTGTGATTGGCTGCAAACGACACTGCTGAAGCTGTGGTGGAGAGGAGGCCACTGAACCAACTGTCATGGATCATCCTCTGCACCTCTTACTGCTCAGGCAGCAGAGCTTCTTCTCTAACAGCCCGATTCAGCTGCACCGCCACGAAATCTGTCCCACCACATCTTCTATAATACAACATATCTGTCTGCCAGAGAATCATCATCGATAAATAATGCATTTCTCATCTCAGAGACAAAGGGTTACCTTTTAGAGCATGTGAGTGTTTTTGGTCAATATTTTGTGTTCTTTACATTTAATTTCACTCCCCAGAGTTGTTTATTAAATTCTGTGAACATTTTTTGTTGTTTATTAAATTCTATGAACATTTTTTGTTTGACATTTTGTAAAACTGCAAATGATGACCAAAATAAAGCTTAGTAGTAGTGGCAGTAGTAGTAATGGCAGTAATAGTAATAACAGTAGTAGTAGCATTAATACTCTGTTTAGTAAAATTTTTCTCATCATTTGTTCAGAGAACAAACAAAGTTTTATGAATCTAACCTCACACAGATCTGTGAGTGTGAAGAGTGTGTGTGTGATTAAACTGTGCGTTACACCTACCGAGAAGGCGTCTTCTGCATAAAAAGAACAGAGCCACAGCTCCACCAATAACCACGAGCAGCACCGACACCGCTGCACCGATGACGACACCGTTTCCACCGGGAACTTCGAGCACGGCGCGATCTGAAACACGGAAAACATCAGTGCTGGGTTCAGCTCATGTTCAGTCCTGCTGCTGTTTGTTAATGAGCGCTGTGATACAATTAAAATACATAAAACATGAAAATCACCTGTGCAGGTCAGAAACATGTGACCTTTAAAACTGAGCAAATGAGTTAAGAATGGAGCAGAGTAACAGCACTCTTCTCACTGAGGACTCCACTGTTAACTACACTGAGTGAAACAGCGCCCCCTCTGAATACCATGTAGTAAATACGTGGTCAAACATGGTATTGCACTCCTTTACTAGTGAGGGAGGCCAGGCTGAGTTTGCTCTCTGGATAGAAAGAACAGATGAGGCTATAGTGAGAAACCCAGCCTCTGGCTGAACACACCAATTCAATCATAGCTTTCTATCATCACCACTGAGCAGTCATTGTGTGTATCATTAGCAACTGAAGATTGAATGTTTGGCTTTTTAATAAAGAATAAATTTGGACCTTCCATGTGGAAAATTATTTTTGCTAGCACAGCGGCCGGTTTGTGGCATAAAACCTGAACAGGTTCTTCCTGACCGTGACTTCTTTTTGAGTCACTAAATGATTTATCACCAAAAAGCTGCGAGGGTCGTTGACAGTAAGCCTGTAAACGCCCTGACTGTGTTCGGAATGAAGAGTTTCCTTTTATTCTTTATGAGAGAGCACAAAGCGAGGTGTGTGCAAGTCCCGTATCTGTAGGATACTGTTTTGACTTCCTCAAAAATATAACTGTCAGCAGCCTGCAGGTTGCTGGTCTGAGGTCTACTGTGCTGACTAAACGAATGTTTAGGGCACGTATTTGTTCCAGTTGCTGTATTTCCCCACAGCAGGTGGATCTGCATGGTTTACCAGGCTTGGGACCAGCGCTGGAAGTACACTAGCTAGCTTATGCACCCCCTGCCCTCACACACACACACACACCACGGAGCCACTCTGCATATTTATTCTGTACAACTTTAACACAGCAAAGTAAATACACACAGGCAGAAACTCATGTAAATACAAACATTCTATGTATGTGACAGGAGAATTCAACTGTAACTGTAAACTCACGTAAAGGTCTGTTTATGTCAAAATCTTAATCATAAAATACTTTTTTGCTCATACTGTCCAGCAACAGTTAAAAGAAATGACAAAATAACAAGTTTCTTACCCCACTCCTTAATTTTGTGCACATTAGTTGCTTTGTGTCTG
>JAVDPK010016658.1:0-14206 GCA_034780415.1 Cichlasoma orientale
TGTCCACTTGCCCTAATTACCTTGTGTATTTAAGCCCTCAGTTTTCTTCTGTTCTTTGTTGCATCGTCGTCAGTGTTACCCCTCCTTGCTGTGTGTTTTCAAGTTAGTGATTTGTTTTTCTATTTCTCCCAGGCTTGGTGTTTTACCTTTTGTTTTAGCCTTGGTTGAGATTTCGGATTTTTGGTATTCTGTTTTTGTTCTTTTGTGCCTCCTGCCAATAAAGCAGTTTTTCGTTTAGTTCTGTCTCCCGCGTCCTGCGTTTGGGTCCATTCCCTCACCACACAGCCCAAACCGTGACAAAGTTTGTCATAAGATGCCACTGGTTTGTTTGTTTTCACCCTCTCCAATTCCAGGTTGAGGTCGGCAGGTATTTTCCACCCCTTAGAGGTCAAGACCGGAGTTTTTCAGCCAGGACCACCTGTTCCTCGTCAGCCTCATCAGCCACAGTTTTAAAAAAAAAAACAGCTCCTGCCCCCAATCTTCGCAAGATTAGCTGCGTCTCACGTGCAGTAAACAGGCCTACCTAGTTACTCTTTTGTGAAATTGTTCCTTGTGTACTTAAGTTTCTTTTTCCCTGGCCTTCCAGAACTCTTCCATCAGCTGTCAAGTGGATTCCTGGCTTATGGCTCACCTATTCTCACGGACCTAGCCGCTAGCATTGGAGCTAAATCCGATACACACCCTTACCATTTGCCTGCCTGCCCACCCTTCATCAACTCAACTCTCTTAGAAGTGGCAGCCAGTGAGTGTCTTCACCCCTTCCTCCATCCTGTGTTGTCTCCAAATTCCCTCCAGTGACATTTTGCTACCTGTGTTAATAAACCGCCTAAGGTTCTCCCCATGCCTCTACAGTAACTGTGTAAATAAAATACTGAAAACAGACATTCATTCCTGCTGTCTGTGTTGGTTCTGCCTTTGAGTCCATCTGTTTTTCTTTGGTCATGTCGGCCATAACAAAGTTCTATCCACAAAATTTTGCTGATATCTATACTGATATGTGTTAGGAATGAAAGGATGCCACATTGTTTGATGGAAATGAAAATTAGCAGCCTACCTTCAAAGACACCCCAAATATCAAAGTGAAAAATGGAAGCAGCAGGCTAGTCCATTTTACCAAAATATCATTGCAGCCTACCTATGGTAGGGTGTCATTGCCTAGCCTATAGAGGTATGTGTGTCCCTCCATGGGTATGCCTCCCCAGACCATCACTGCATCACGACCAAACGGGTCATGCTGAACGACGTTACAGTCAGCATAATGTTCACTATTCTCTTTCATGTGTGTCATGTGTGCTCAGGGTGAACCTGCTCTCATCTGTGAAAAGCACAAGCCATCAGTGGTGGACCTGCCAATTCTGGTATTCTATGGCAAATGCTGGGCAGTGCGCACAGGGCCCACTAGAGGATGGGGCCCTCAGGCTACCTTAATAAAGTCTGTTTCTGATTGTTTGGTCAGAAACATTCACACCAGTGGCCTGCTGGAGCTTATTTTATTGGGTTCTGGTAGTGAACATCCTAGTGCTTCTTGCACAAAGGAGCAGATACCAGTCTTAAGGACTTTTACTGCCATGCCATCTGTAAAAAGAACTCTTTATTGACGACGAAAGGAGGTAGAAGTGATAAGGACCTTCTATCTCTACTAGAGTGACTGACTGGCTACTGGATTCTCCTCCATGTTCCCGAGACTGTGCTGGGAGACATAGCAAGCCATCCTAGAGCGGTTGGACTACCTGTGCAATCTCTGTAGGGTCCAGGTGTCACCTCATGCTACCAGTAGTGACACTGACCCTAGCCAAATGCAAAACTAGTGGAAAATAACGAAAACAAAAAAACAATCCATCTGTTTTGGGGGTTGTCTCACTGTTGCCCCTCTAGTTCACCTGTTGTTAACCCACCTAAGTCGAAGGTGTTGTCGGGGACACAACGTACTTCAAAAGTGCAGCTGTTCATGCACTTCCGGCAACAATTACCATAATAAACCTATGTTGTGTGTGAAGCACAAATTCTCAGCTTTCAGAAACTGTTTGAGTTTTTCCGATAGGACAAACGGTCACGTAATTACGGTAATTCAAAATGCGTTCGATCAGACGTCTCAGCAGTGATACGCTCGGTGTTAACCAGCTGTTCACGGCAGGTAAGGGCAGGTAACAGGTGCATCAGCGGTGATCACCTGGTGTTATAGGCTTAATAACTATGCTTCCCATAGACTGAGCTTGTTATGCTTATGACCAATTACTAAAAACTATATATTTGAACTTTGCTTTCAAACATTGTTTGTGGTCAGGTATGATCCTTTCTGCATGTTTTATTCTTCTTCAAAAAAGTTTGTTTTGTCTTGATGTTTTTGGTAGATTAAAATTTTCTCTTCATAAGTTACCTGTTAGTGTTGCTTTAATGTTGGCTTTCCTTATTTTCATTTTCTGTCTTTCTTCCCTTTTATCCCAACCTTTGTCTTTCCCCTATTCTTTGCCCAGGTGAGTAATGTTATGTCAGAACAATGGCCTATTGTGTTTTATTGATTTACCTACATCCTGCTTCCATCTCTCTTTATTCCTCGCTCATTCAGTGTGCTTTACTTCATTCTCTCGCTCTTATTTTTTTCATTACTTTTCTTTTGCTTTGGCTTTTTTTTTTACATGTCATTCCATGGGATCTCTAGAGGGTGGTTGGATGCACTTAGTAAATAAAAAAGAATTGTGAGGAAAATGGGGATTAGTGGGAGTGTTCTGGTAAAGCAGAAGAGGATAAAAGGATCAGAAAAATGGTTAATACGTAGTTGACTATAAAAGTATTACGGAAATTGTAATGGAACCAAGCATGAGCCAGGAATAAAGTTGAAGGATATGTATACATAAATACACTCACCGGTCACCTCATTAGGTACCCCTGTTCATCACCTTGTTAATGCAAATATCTAATCAGCCCCCCCATATGCTTCCCCAGCCTACCTCGGAATATGAGCAAGAGAGATATAACTGAAGCCATCTGACATCGCCCGGATTAACAAGGTCCATGTCAGGTGTTGAGGAACCAGGGCATACTGATGATAAGTGGGCTCCTGGAACAAGAACATGGCACAATCCCAGTGAAATGGGTTACGTGAAGAGGATGTGGGTTCTATGGATTCTGTGACACCCAACATCCAGTCTGACATTGAAACAACTAGCAGTTCAGTGTTCCAAAATCTGCTAGAAGCAACTCCTCTTGCAAGTAAAGATTGATGAGGTACAACACAAATGCTACGGCAAGAGGAAACCAGGACGTCAGGTTGGGGGGGGGGGGGTATCATCCAAGTGGGTACATTGAATGCCAGAGCAAGAAAGATAAGATCATGGCTGAAAGATTAGATCATGGCTGAGCTGGAAACCTCGACCCCCCGTGGCTGATTACCAAGGCTACGTGAAGTACCCTCTGAAAGTCTACTAGAAGATGTGAATGCAGCACCACTGTCACTGAAACCAACCAGTATACCATGGCAACAGTGAAACTTGAGATGCTTGGCTATAAGATGAACAGCAGCAAGGAGCAGCACCCTCCATGGGAAAGATGGCTAGAGGCTAAGATCAAGGCAACATGGAGGGAAGTTAGCCAGCTATCAGAGCTACAGAAAGGTGTGATGAAGAAAGGGGTGCCTAAGAAGTACAACAAGCTGTCCATATCTGAGGCCACTGAAACTGCCAAGCAATGATTCAAAGCCTTGGATAACCATTTGAAGAGGTATACCAGGGACATAGATGCCAGGAGAATAAACCAGAGGTTCTCCATTTAACATCCAAGGTGTACTCTCAGTGGCAGGGGAACAATATGAGAACAGTCCCTCCACCAAGGCTGGAGATGGAGCAATACTGGAAGAGCATCTGGGAAAAGGATGCAACACGTACTGTAACAGCAACGCTCGGTGACTAGTGGAGTTCGTAGACCACAGCAACCTCCCTGAACAGGCTTCAGTATCCATCACAGTGGCAGATATTCAAGAAAAAGTCTCACATTTGAAAAGTTGGACAGCATCAGGCCCTGACACGATTCACACCTACTGGCTAAAGAAGTTGACTGCACTCCATGAACATCTGGCAGCACAATAAACCAGCTGCTAAAGGCTAAGACACACCCAGAATCCTGATTCCCAAGGATCCCCAGAAGGGACCAGTCCCATCCAACTACCAGCCAATAACCTGCCTCAGCACAACACGAAAACGCACGCACACACACACACACACACACACACACACACACACACACACACACACACACACACGGATTCAGTAATTTGTGAAACATGATTGAAAAGAGGGAAGAAGGGATCAAGCAACACCAAAAACACAGTAATGTGGGGAAAAAAGAAAATAAAAGTGGGAAATTCAGAATGAAAATCTGTTGGACGGAATAAGGACAGGGTCGAGAAAAAGACAGAAAAGGATGAATAGAAGATAAGATGGTGTTGTGAATAATGGTCGGTCAGTGTTAAGGCCTTAATCAATGCTTGATTAATATTAATTCATTTAGCTTTGGCAGAAGGGCGGGGCTAACCCAAGATTTCCTGCTGAGATTGATTGGGGAGAGGGCACCAAGGACATGCTAGCATAGCAGCACACACGTACATTCTCTTCCTTCATCCTTTCTCACTGTCTTTCTCTTTAACGGACGCACTCACACTCACTCGTGTGTCCTTTGTGCTGACACTGTGTGTGAACCTTCAAGACCTCAGTTTGTGAAGCATCCTGAATTTTAACCTTACACACAACCGTGCAGAGACTCAAACTTGATGTTTGCTATTCAATCAGCACTCTGCTGATTGAGCGACTGTAAAGAAAAGCAATATTAGGAAAATTATTAAATGACAATGCAGCACTAAAACAGCAAACTCTTTTTCACATAAAAGGACAGTAACTTCTGTCACTACCGGTTTTTGAAACAAAATTTTAACACTTATAAAAATTGATAGTAGCTTATTTTGTTTACACCAGTAGTTTTTCCCCCCCACTTTATCCCTTTTTTATGTTCTAGTGTTTCCTTTACTTTGGGAGTCTCTACTGCATCTCGTCACATTAGTTTCTTTCCTCTGCTCGCTGTTTCACTCTACATGTCTGTATCTGTCAGATATGCTTGGAGCACAGCTGACGAGAGACAAGTGAAGCGAATATAATTGATCAAGTTATCACAAGATTATCAGATTTTGAACCCAAAGATCTTAAGCCATCCACACTCCAAAGCAGTCGGGACTTGTACTTCATTCTTTGCTCTGACTTTCACCTTTTTTCTCTTTCTTTTTGGCACATCTATCTCTTCCAGTTTGCCTGATTAAGGACTCGTAGTGACCTTGGAGAAAAGTGGCAGAGCTTACCCATGCACACATGACATGCTTTTGTCACCTTGGTGGGCAGTGACAGACAACATTTGAAGATTTAGGGCTTTTTACCCTCTTGAGGCTGAATTTAATAGAGCTATTTTTATTGTGTGGAGTTCAAATTTATAGCTTATAGACTCTACAACGATGCAGAGACAGAGGGGGAGAGAAAAAAGGATTGGCAAAACAAATACTGTGGAACTTTGGTATAGGAAGCAAAGGCTGAGCTAGATAAACAGGCTGACAGACATTTAATACACAATAATTACAAGGGGATGTACACATAATATTGTAGATTATAATGTAATGTGCATTGGGGCTAAAGGCACAGAGAGGCAGACAGAAAATGAATCTTCTTATGCGGTCCTATATGAAGCGCTGTGTAGCAAAACAGGGCCAAGATTTTAATGGCAGCTGCCCAGTTTAAGGGTAAAATTCCCTTTGCCTGTTGGAAAGTGAGTGAGGTTTGGGTAAGATTTCCATGTCAAAAAATCTCTTTGTTTACCCTAAATCTTTCAATGGAACAGCAACTGAGACATTACAGAATTTGCTAAGATATTTCTAGTGTTGGGTATCGCACAATGTCTTTTCTGCACATAGGAAGTGACTTCGTTCATTTTAACAATCAATCAAAAACTGAACAAGAATTTAGCATATTGATTGCTGTATAAAATTTCCAATGCTGTTCTGAACACTTACTCTTATTCTGAATGGTGGACTGAAACTTAACCTTTTTCCTTGACTGGTCAGATTCATTATTCCCTCTTAACGTTTTGTGCATATCATCTGATTCTTAATGGATCTAAATTGTTTGTTTGCTGGATATGTCTTGGGACCGTCTGCTATTGGCTATATTACACCGGCTGTTTTTGCTTTCATGCTTAACTTTGTTTCTCTTTTCTTCTCTGTCCTTACTCCTCAATCATCTTAGTCTCTCTCCCTCAGTATAGATCAAATATTGCATAGCCAGAAGCTTTATATAAACTTGTTGCACAACTGGGTCTGTGGGTAGGATAAACATTATAGACTCCGCAGGGCACTAATGGTACGCAGCAAACACAAGCACCAAACACAGAAATGGAAAAGAATATGAGCAATTGGAAAAGTCAAAGTACAATTACAGTGTTTATGAAGTGAAAGAAAATAAGGCAGGCTTCAAACATTAATTCTTACAGCTCTCTGTCCTAGCTTCATTAGCCAGCTGAGACTGCTTGTGTTAATAAATATTACTAAAAGTGCCTTACGACTGTTTCATGGTCACATGGTTTTTCTTATTGATTACCTACTTCTCTAACACAGGAAAGGAAAAAGGGGAAAAAATACAAGTTCAGCATGCTGCATATTGTCATTGACACAAAAACTGATACCAGTAAAAAAGTACTGTAGGCTTCTTCTTTGGCTGGATTGAATAGGTCAGGATTGTTTGCGTGCTCATAGTGTATGTAAGTGTGTATTGCCGAATGTGTTTTCAATTTCTAGGCTGCACAAAGTGAGAAGGTGGAGGAACATGTCTGGTCCAATCAAGGCTGGTATTCCTCAGTGCACTGCCATTTTTTAAGCTAACTAATAGCAGCCGGTTGGCCCTATAAATCACCAGAACAGAGATAAAAATGAAACCATCACCAAGATTGAGAGGAGAGCACCATGCCAGGACATAATTTTAATACAGTTGTATAGTTGTGTATGTATGTGTGGACATTTAAAAGAAGCTCTGGAGGGAAAATATTGAAGAATTTATCTCTTTATTGGTTTGTAGTATATGCATGTTCAAAATTTGTCTTTGTGTGTGTGTGTGTGTGTGTGCGTGCGTGTGCGTGTGCGTGTGTGTGTGTGTCTGTGTGTGTGTGTGTGTGTTACCATCCATGGCTAAGCCTCGCTGTGAGAGACTAATTTTTTTAGACTTGCCTGTCTTTCTGCCAACATATGATCAAACCTGATGCTTCTTTTATTTGAACACCTGTTGGCTGTTCAGGTTTAGCCTTCCAGAGAGCAATATTCTCTCTAGACCTTCCTAAATCCATTTTTTCTTTGTGCTGCATTTGAAACAGCAAGTAGGCAGTGTGACAAAATACTACCAAATGAGCTACAGAGCTGGTTATGAATTTCACAAGTTTAGTATTCTGCTCAAACCTTGAGGATTGTGACACCAGATGGGCTGTTTTTTACTGTACAAGCCTAAAAAAAAATGGCAGCTAGTTAATTAGGCATTCATGGTTATAAATTTGTTCCACATGTAAACTTTGAGGGAGGTGAGAATGTTGTCAGTGGTGTAAATGGAGCAGAGTATGGTCACTTTTCACCTCTGTAAACTGTAAGTGATAATATGTCCTGTTGTTATTAGATTTTGGTTTAGCAGCAGTTATCAGGAAGTAAATTATAAAGGAAATAGGGAATGTCAATAAAACTGCTCATCACTGATTGAAATTAGGTGTTTTTAGTCAAAAATAGTAGAAAAATACCATCACTCTTTCTCAAAGATCTTATTTCGTCCAACCACAAGTCCAGAAAGTATTCAGTTCACTGTTTGTTTGTTTTTACTTTATTTTTATTAATCTAGTCACTGAATCACGTTGTAGCTAATTAAACAGTTGCATTCCTGTTAGATCAGCTGATCTCATTGTCATTCCACTGTCTGCTGATGGCTGAGCTGGTACCTTTGTACTGATTCAGACACTGTTTATGCTGCTTTAACCTGCTCACCGTTGATGCACTTAAGGAAGGCGTTTTGCAACCTACCGAGTTTCAGGACTTGGCAGACTTGTATTGGACTACTTTCACAAAGTTTTACAGCTTCCTCCAGAGTAAATACACATGGCCCACCCATTAAGGTACATATAGACATACATACAAACATATGCTACGATCATGATAGTAAGATAAACGTCAGGTTTTTTGGCTAATAGGTCTTTGGAACACACACAGACACTAGCAGAACAAAAGTGTGTTTCTTGTTTGTATTTTGTGTTCTCTTTCAGGTGCTGTTTGTTTGTTGTTGTTTTTTGTGTGTTTTGTTACAGATGCAGTAGTTGGTGATACATTAGTTTTGCTTGTGCCTTCTCTTCATTTTTCCTACGCTCCCTTCTTTCTGTTTTGTTTTCTCTTTTTGTCCCTGCCCGCCCCGCCTCTATCATTTCTTCTGCCCCTTCCCGCCTGTCGGCTCTGGTATTGTTGGGCCGTACCATGTGAACGTGTACATAAAGAAACAAAGAAAGAAAATAAAAGAAAGAGACTAACAAGAGGAGCCTACAATAGAGCTCCTCTTGGCACAGCAAAGGTGTTTGGCACAACTTTGCTAAGTTGTCTGCTATGTGTAGAGACAACACTGGTCATCCCTTGAGTCAGGTGCTTTTTATATGCATGAATGATTTATAGATCAGCATTAAATGGCTTAACAAACAAAAAACACCCTCTGAAAATAGGTCAGGTACATGGACTGGGCTGAAAATGAGTGAAAAAAATGCCAATGTTCAAAGAAAAACTCTGAAAGACCTTCAGAAAGCCCGAGGAACTACTGACCTCTTTAAAAAAAATTACAAGAAAGTCTGGCTCCTTGGAAACAAAATATAAAGAAATCAGGGGTGACTCAAGACTTTTGCACAGGTCTTTAGAACCACACAAGTATTCATCAACGCACAAAAGAGAATACCTACAAGATTAAGTTGTGACATAACCAGAAAATGGCCCTTGAAGTGATGACCATTCTTTACTTTCTTCATCTCTCAGCCTCTCGACAACCCTCCAAACGCTGTTATACGAGGCAGGTGGTCTTAGATTTCAAATCTGTGATGCCTGTTGTTTTCATGAGGCTGTCAAAGGAATCGACTTTAGGACTGCCAATTGTACCAGGCTCCCCACAATAGCAACATGTAGAGACAGTTACCACAATCTGAAATTAACAAAGGATTGTGTCATATGGCGGGTAATTATGAACCACAAAGACACTGGACTGTTCTGCCAAAATCAACAGGCAGAGAAAGAAGGAAAAAAGCTCAGAGAAAAATGTCTGAAACAGGGAGACACATGAATGAACTGACGGATAATATGGAGAAAATGGCCATGGAATTATCTGCAGAGTAACCCAAAGTCATTATCTGGATCACTCTCTGAAATAATGTCTGGCACTATCCCGGATAAAACACAATGGTGATTATTCACAGTTCAAAAAATGAAACAGGCTAGCGGGTCAGATGCCTGTTGGAGCGCATTCAGCATGCACAAAAATGCATTTTACTATTATCTGGAAAGCCATCTATAACCACCTATAATATGATGTGTGATATAAATAATGAACGTGTTCTGTCAGATTGCAGGTTTTTCATATATAGATAAAAGGGTGGAGAGAAACTGAAGTGCTGTAAAGCTACAGCACAGGACCATTTGATACCTTCGTAGATACTGTATATTTTATATATCATTGCCTGGGTTTCACAAAACCTTTTGTAGCTCAACCAAGTTATGTTTAATTCAAAAGGTCAGAGAAACTGGCCCAGACTTAAATTGTCCAGGACTTACACTGAGCTAGCCGTCAAGAAACTGAAGTCTCATTTTTTACTCAGAATTAAACATCTGTGGTGTAAGTCTTGTAATCTTAAATAAAAAGAACGTATTAGATACATACAGCTTCCTGTTCTGCTTTTTTTTTTTCTGCTAAAAAAAAATGATTGCACAGAACAGAATTCACACACACACGCACACATACACACACGCACAACTAACGTGTAACAGTCAGTTATCAGAAACTGACTGGACAGAATATCTTTCAGAATATCTTAAATGACTTAAAAAAAATACTTTTTATTTATTTAGTTTACAGCAGACTTTTCCATTGCTTCAGTCAGCTGCTGAAATTTCCTGCCATTATCTTACCACACATTGAAGATACTAGCGGAATAATTCAGAATCATTTTACAGTTCCTCATAATACTGCACAATTTGCAATAATGAATCCCAGTACTTGATTAAACATTATACTGAATTATTTAATAATGTGCAGTAGGTTGTGATGTGGGGCCAGTCAAGGTCTTGGATGAATACATGGTAATACAATAAACTCTGTCCACCAAATTTCCCTTCACATTCATGCCTGGAAAAGTATTCACAATTAACAATTGTGATGTGTGTTATAAATTGCCATTGCGCATAACAACCACAAACTGTAAAATATGTATCAGTTGCGCTGATTCTAGGTCTGTGCCTGAGTTTTTGATCATTTGGATAATGTGTTGATTATCATGTGGCTCAAGCAATTTTTAAATAATGAAATGAAATATTGGATGTAAAAGGTAGACTGGATTATTTCTAGCTACAGTGTAGCCAGGCCAAGGGTTTTGTAATGTTACTAACGTAATGTGAGCCATCTTCACCATGGCTCCAACATGCTGCCGCTGCTTTCATAGCTGTCAGTTTTAATCTAGTTTAATGGAATCAGTGGGTTAGTTGATGCAGTCCAGTCACAATACTGTCCCAAGTGTAAGAACTGATTTAGAATTTTACATATTTTAATTATTTTAAATAAAATAAAGCAGAAAAAATCTAATTACTCTCTTATTATCCGTTAGTTACACTGTACTACCTTTAAATTGATTCACTTGCTGATCCTGTACTCCTCCCACTGTTGATGAATAGTGAGAGAAATGCCTCCTCGCCTCTGTGGTGTATCTAGTTGCACCTGCTGCATTCAGGTAGAAGTTGAACTGCTTTTTAAATCTTATTCTTAGTTATTAAATCTGAAAAATGGTGGAAATTATTCCACCTTTCACAGAATATTGTTGTCAGTTTATTTATAAGCACATTTAAAAACAAGTGTTTACCAAAATGCTGTCGAACTAAACGAATAAAACAATAGAAGCAATAAAACAATTGAACAGAGAAAAAAGACACATAAAAAAAAGAGAGCACATTCTGCCTATTGTGAAAAGGAACAGCGCTGTACTGAAAGTGAAGCAATTGAGCATAACAAAACCTGAGTCACTGAGGTTTTACACAGACTACATGAATTAGGAAAATAAAATTGTCTTTTTTATATAGTTGTTCTTCAAGGGGCTGAACTTTTCTTTGAAGTAGAAATTCTTTTACTGAGAACCTGGAACTGATAAAGGACATCAGTTATGCCATGTGTAACCTCTACACGCATCACAGTGTACTTTCTTCTATTCCTGTATTGTCTCTTTTTCTATGTTTGATTTTTATTTTTTGTGGACTTAAATAAAGGTGAACAAAATACTTGCAGAGGTACTCAAATGACAGAGGGCCCTAAAACCATGTTCCGAGACCAAATATAAGTTCAAAATGACAGATTTAACTAGATTAACAAGTCTCCAACCCAACCAAAGGGATCATGCATCAAAAAGAACCAGGAAAATAGGGAACACAATTATATGGTGACATGGAATATAATCTGCCATCACATTGTGTGTGACAAATCTGACAAATGAGGATATACAGGAAATTAAAATTCTAACAGGAGCTGGTTTCTTTTTTTTCTTTGTTGTTATTTTGTAACAGCATTAAAACCATTGTTGGGGTTGTTACTCAAAAAAGTTTTGTATTACCCATTACTAATTACTTTTTTAAAGTAATGCATTATGTTACTTGGCTACTCCCTGGAGAACATAATTTGGCACACAACTTGTTACATTAATTTTACGTTACTCAATAATGCGACTTGGAATGTACTTAACCACACAATTACCAGATAACAGTATAAACCTTAGGCCACAGTCCCACACACTGACACAAATCCCTATCCTGATGAGGACACACACACAATCTTTCTTCCAAATATAACTTCACATCATATATAGATCCAAGATCTACTGTAATTTTAAAATGTAAGCTTTAAATTTCCAGTTCATCAGATGTCACTGAGCAGTCCTCAATTTTAAATCTAACCTCTCTTCTTCTTCTCCTCTCCTCTTTCTTACATCTTTCTCCATCTCTGAGTCAACTTCTTTCTCATTCTTTTCTCTTCCTGGAAACACAGCAGCTGGACCTTTAGCTAGCAGACACACTGTGTGACAAACTGTAGACATTTTGTGTCTTTGCTGATATTCGTTGAGCATTTAGAAACATTGCATCTGAAATTACGTGCAACACGTTACTCCCTTTTTTTTCGCTCCTCTTCAGGAGCGCTAGCTAGATGCTGAAGTACCGCGACCACAACTTATGGACATCTGCACTCCGTCTGGCCAACTTTAACCTCTGAGCACATAAATTATTAAATTAATGATACATAAATTATATGGTTTTAACTCTTTCATCTCTTTGTACAGTATGTGATAAACCCGGGGATGGATACAACAGTATGACTGTGTTATTGTTCTTCCATTTAGGCTCAGATTGGTTTGATGTTTCAAGGCGCAGTAACCAGAAATAAAAACTTCCCTCAGATGCGTTAGGCCTAAAGTAACAAATGTGTTACAGATATTTGTGTAAAAACGTAGTGAGTAAAAGTAAAAAGTTGTAAGAAAAATAAATACTCATGTAAAGTACAGGTACCTGAAAAATCTACTTAAGTACAGTAATGAAGTATTTGTACTTTGTTACTGTATAATAATACAGTTCTTTCTGTCCTGGGCACACTTTATCACCATGCTGTTGGCTTTTTGTGCAATTAAAGTAGAAGTAATGTCCATATCTTCACTCCTGAAAAGCAGACCGCTGTCCATTTTCCTCCTCCTTTTACACAAACAGAAATGATTGTGGTGAAAGTGTGTAGGGAGAAAAGGGCATGTTTGACATGCTTTTCCTTTCTATCCATCTATCCTGCACAACATTCTTTACAATACAGGTAACAGCATCATTGTAATTGTAATGAGATTATTCAGTTTAGTACAGTAATGTGTTGCATTACAGAAAAATAGTAACTAGTTAAAAATGAATGTTATCCCCAACACTGACTGAAACACACACTCTTACAGTACACATGTATTAATACATGTGTTCTTACAGTGCATGTATTAAGGTGCAGATAACAGTAAATCAAGCAAACACCCTGAGAAATCACAATAACCAATCATCAACCACTAGATTAGTTGAAATTCAATTACGATCAACAACTGTTATAATACTACTAGTAATCAGTTATGTTTAAAGTTTTCTATTTATAATGATTTGCCTAACTGTATATAGAGTATATACAGTCAACACTTTTCAGGCCGATCGATCTGTGAAAGACAGACTGCTGTCAGGTTCTGTAATTGTTCTTAAAGCAGGGGTTCTGTGGACAGTCTGTCTCATGAATGTCTATTTATCATTTGTTTTTGATTGGAACTGTGTTCATTGACAAACAGAAAAATACCTGTAAATGAACCAGAGACAGTTTTTGTTTTGTTTTGTTTTGTTTTTTCATCAGTTGTCCCTGGTCTGTGTTTAAATATCAACCAAACATAAAATACAGGTGATACATTGTTTAACTGGTGTATATTTTACATACACGTATTCATTATTATTACAAAATGCCTAGGTTTCATTATCAGATAAACATTTACTTGTTCATGTCTAAAATGAACGTATACATTGTTCTTAAAATTTATCTTTAAGTGCACTGTATTGACAACTAAATGAAGTATCAATAACATTTTGGCTATCGCCTAGCAAACAAAAACATGAAAAACATAAGGCTACAAGTCCTCAGTTTGACCCCTCCTAATAGCAAACATTCAGCTTGGCAATCATCTCCATGGCAACATTCCTCTTCATTGCTACAGCAATGGATGAAGCTTTTATCTTTGGTATGTGGACCACAAGAGGAGTGATGGCGCATCGTAAGAAGAAAATAATGACACAGTAAAGCTTTTTTGATAGAGGAAATTGAGGTTCATGAGAGTCCAAATTCTTTTCCTCTCCTTCGGGGGGGGGGGG
>JAVDPK010016659.1:2738-17182 GCA_034780415.1 Cichlasoma orientale
CCCCCCCCCCCCCCCCCCCCCCCCCCCCCCCCCCCCCCCCCCCCCCCCCCCCCCCCCCCGCCCCCCGCAGGCCTTCTATTTATTGCTTGCTGCAGTATTCAAAGTAAGTTTGCAAGTCTGTCTGTTAAACATTTAGCTTAGCAAAAGGCAACAGGGCAAAATGGTGCAGGTGTTTTTTGGGTGACAACACATGAAACTTCTTTGACATTGAGCACAATCACCGCATCAGTTCAGACATAAGAGTCTACCAGTTTATCAGACATAGCAGTGTAGCTCTGATTAAATATAAATAAATAAGTAAATAATTGATGAGAAAATCTACATCCCAGAACCTCCAAAAGTTCACCAATTAATGCTAATCTATATACAGCAGAGGAGGAAATCAGGCCACTCCATGGCTCGTCTTTGCGTCTTCATCCTCCCTCTTAAAATGAAAATGGTACAGAACTGGGGGAAAGTCAAACATGTTGCAGCTTTTTGCATTCAGTCGAATATGTGACTTCTAGTTCCTGCATTCTCCAGTCTGGCAGGGTCGACTGATAAGGGTCCCCAGGCTAGGCCCCTCATGCTACCTAGTTGAAGCCATACAAGCTTGGATGTTGTCTGGATTAACAAGGTCCACATCCGATGTTGAGGAACCAGGACATATTGACAATAAGTGGGGGGTTACATGAAGAAGATGAAGAGGACCTAAGGATTCTTTAACAACATTCTTAAACATTAATTTTTTTTGACAGTACCGCATGAGCATGTGTGCAGAATAATGAGGCTGCTTTTTCCTGTGCATGTGTTGCTGTGGTATATACACCTTTATTATTAGGTACTGTTAGCAGTGGCATTACCCTCCCCCCACCTTTAATTTAGGTTCAGCGTGCTTATCCTCATAACCACAATTTAAAAGCGATCAGGTGACTTTCTGTATTTGTTTTAACTGTTTTTTTTATTGTGGTTGTACCACAGCAGAACTGTGCGCAGACTCAGAAAGTGTTAGTCACCGAGCAAGCTGCAAAACCCCATCTGTGTGACATGCTGCGGTTAAATGCGCATGTCTATGTAGGTTCTCGGTCTTCCAGATCATGGTAGTCTCAAGAGCTTGACAAAAGGCGACTGGAGCTTTTGAAGACGTTTCACTTCTCATTCAAGAGGCTTCTAAAGAACTGAAGAAGCCTCTTGGATGCAAGACTAGTTAAATGTGTATGTGTGTAAAGTTTTTTTTTGTAATGTTTGGTTATTGTGGCAGAAAGATGCAGAAAAGGGGAATAGGTGTGAGAATAATGGGTGATGTAGCAGGTTGTATGTGTTCTATGTATACATTGCCAAGAATAACAGCTTCTAAAATTACTTTTTTTGTGTAAGTTTGACCCTGAAAATCAGCCCTCTTCATGTATAGGGTAAAGTATTAAAGTATTAAATCAGTTAAGTATTAAATCAACAAGTTCACACTTCCTATTTGTGTAGGTCGGCCTGTGACGTGCCTCTCTGTTGCTGTGCCCTCCGTCACTGGGGAGCCATAGTGTATAAACCTGGGCTGGGTGAGCTATTTAAAGGACAGTGCACTACATTCACAGTATTGACAGAGAAAATGGTGCTAGGGTGTCCATCTGTGCAGAGGCTTCTCATGCAACGTAACAGAGTTGGACAAGGTTTTCTCGCTCTGCTTTCAAAACAGCATCCATGCTTTAAACTCTGAACGCTTCACAATTTAGTCCATGCAAATATTTTTAACATTTAAAATGAAACTGCAAAAAAAAAAAAAAAAAAAAAATGAAACTGCATGAGTCTGTTTTCTCCATCTGCGGCCCATTTTTTTAATCACGCCACATTTGAATTCAGTATAAGATTTTAGTCAGTATACCACAGGTTTGTTTCAATATGTATAAAGATGTTGTTCAAATTGTGTTTCCATGGTAACCTGACCAGCAGCGCTGCCACCAACGTGGCACCTGTTGGATGCTGAACATGTCTGCTTCAGTTTAAAAAAAGAAAGAAAAGAAAACCTAGCATTAACGTACAGAATGAAAAAAAGGAACAAGGTGAGAGTTTTAATATTTAACATGCTTGGACGCAATAAACGACACTGGATTTAAAAGCCAATAAAACACTTATTTCAATTTTTAGCATCTATGCACCTGTAACACTTTATAAAAACACTGCATCGTATGTAGCCTTACATTAATGTTATTAGTTTTGCAACAAAAAGTAGAGTGAAGGGAAACAATATGCACTTTAAAAACTCTACAGTCAGTCATGGCCCCAAGGTTTATGTTGGTGCAGCAGCTAAAGGTACCAAAATAAGGCCAGCTTCTTAATCATAAACTGTATATAAAAGATGGATGTAGCCATCGTGACGTCACCCATTTCTTTGTGAAATCTTGTTTCAAGCCTCAGCTGAGTGGCACCATCATGTGTTTTTGAACGGATATAACAAGCAAGAGGTGAATCCGACTGAAAAATGATATTGCACTCGATTGTCATTAACAAGGTAGGCTCACCCTTAAACATAACCATCTTTACTGTAAATGGAACCATATTTTACAAAATTAACACAATGCTGTATTAAATAATCCTCCGAACTATGAATTGTGACCATAAATTCATCAGAAAGGTGTTTACTGATGTCAGAAGGGTCATGTTATCATACACTTCCTGTCCAATCAGACTTCTGTTTGCAACCCCCTGCTGGCCATTAGAAAGAATGCATGTTTAAGGCACTTCACGCTGGCGTAGTTTTTCAGACCCGAAGGCCATGTCCATATATTCCAAGCATTTTGCTAAACACTAACCAGAACCGACTATAATTACAAACCATTATGCACCAATTTTGTTAAAGATCCATCAAGTTTATGAGATTATAAGAAGCAGCTTAGTAGTTTGTCACACTCCGCAGTATCTCACACTAACACTATCTATAGCACCATTTTACAGTAACAGCTCTGGCTCTGCAGCACTGCTCTCTTGCCACTGTGGGTTTCTCCCCTCCTGTGTTCCTAGCATTGTCATTAATCAGTTTGTACCTCCTTTCCCAGGGCGCTCAGACGCTGTGGTAGCGGTAATGACCTTGGGGACCTGCTGGCTCCATTCCACAGTGTCAGCCTTCTACCTCTTTGTGAGCAAATGTATCATGTCCTGCAGAGATCCAAGCTCAATGTGTGAAAAAACATGCAAGTGCTTATGTACTTTATGCCGTTACGGATTAATGCAGAAGGTAGCATGCACTTAGCAAAATAACAAAGAGAAAACCCTGTTAGCCAGTGCCAGGGGAAGAGAGTTATAGCTGGTTGCCAGGTTGAGGCCAAAACATCCTATTGACCAAGATATGGCCGCTACCGCGTCTGACCCTAAAAGCAATGCCATTAGAGTGTCCTACCTAAAAATAAGAGCTTTTATCTGCTACATATTAGTTAAAAATAACAGTGTGAGATCAGAAGCGATTATTGATAATCCTCTTAAAAACATTCCAGTCATAACATTTCAGAGTAGTTCTCAGTTAGCATACGACTTGATGTCTCCAGTGTATATAGCATTTGCAAGCTGCCGTCACACTCTGGTGAGGCCTTGAAACCAAGAGCATAATTGGTAGTAAATATTTATTTCAGTCTGGTGTCTGCAGCATACGCCACATCTGAGCATACACTTTGCCGGTTCTTTCGAGTCTCATTTAGTCTGTGTGTTCACACAGCCGTATGTGTCACAGACATGCACACAGTCACAGTTAATATTTTCCACAGAGCCAGTAGGTTTTTTTTTTAATCATTTCAGATCCACAGATTTACACGCCTGCACAGATACTCTACATGCATAAGTTTCTGCACCAAATCTGTTAACAATTGGCAGGCAAGGCGATGCCGCCTGCCATGAAACGCACACACCCGTGGAGCCACACACACACACATACCCCACAAGTGCACAACAGCTACAACAAGGATCCATGGGAAACACATGTGCCGGTGCCCGTTTGAGGACCACGGTGCCAGAAATAATTTTGCTAGTGGTCGATCATCCAAAACACGTGTGTCTGTGTGTTTGTCTGAGCAGGGGAGAAGGCTCCCTGTGAGAGTCTCATCATGTCCTCCCAGCCCCTTACATCTTCCAACCTGACAGCGTTGAACACCGCAGCATCCATCTTTCTCCCATCCTGTCACCTCTGGGATGTTCCTCCTCCCCTCTTTCAATTATTTGGAGGCAGGGCAATTATGGCCTCGAATCAGAGCCACCCATAGTCTGAGTAATGCATGGCAGCTGGGTTCCAAGTGACAAAACGGCCTTGTGACACTTCTCATTATCGCACAGCAACTTGGTGATTACCACTACTCTGCCATGAACAGGTAAAAGACATGTAGAAGCATAGAGAGAGAAAAGGAGAAGAAGCCAGTCAGCAACATGACACATGGCAATCTTTTTGTTAACTTGTAGGGCCGTTATAAGGACAAAAGCGTAACATATAAAAAAGGTAAAAGGCAGAAAATTTGATATCTTTACTTTTCTCTAATTAAAAGCTGTAAATTGAACAAAACACATTTGTGGCACTAAAAATCCTCAGCTGAACATTACAGTTTACTCATAGGAAGGAATAATTGTGTCATTAATATTTTTCCTTACCTCAATTAAAGTGGAACATGTTATAAAGATGTCATTAAGTGTTATTACACTGTCAAATCTTTAATAACTGAGTCATTACCATTTCCTCTTGCCTCAAGTAAAGTGTAACACATTTGACTAGTTATAAAGATGTCATCAAGTGTTATTACACTTACAAATGCTTTTAAATACCCCAATAAAACCAATCGACAAGTGAAGAAAAAAGAAATAAACAAAAGGTAAAATAATTACTGTATATGAGGCAACCATTTCTTTGTTCTTTTCATTTGGCTGAGTGTATGTTGGGCCTGCATTCTTTGAATAATTTCCAAGATAATTATGGTATTTATCAATCTGGATCTATTGTGAGTAGAGGCAAGAGGTGATTAAGCAGGGGGAAAGGAGCTCCACACTCTGTTCAAAGGCTCTACATGCCAACATCTTATCTTTGCATCATTATGTTTGTTTTGTACAGAAATTGTTTTACACTGAGGTAGATGCTGGCCTCTTTTTTTGGAAAGCTGTTGCTGTCGTACACTACTTTATGCACATCCATACAATACGACTTCAATTAGACTCTTTCTTTTTGTTTTTAGCTGTTCTGATGCATTTACCGGAAAGAAATCAATCCAGAAAGCCTTTCCGAGTCTAAGCCTCAGCAGTTGCCTTTATTCAGCAAACTTCTCAGCAAAGGTTATAAACAAAATGACGATCACTGGCCACATTATGGAAAGATAATCTCTTTAACTGACCATAAATTTGTTTTAGGAAGTTTTACGGTCAATAAAAGTGATTAAACTGATGAAAATGTAGTTCTGTGTGGAAGCATAACAGCTGAGTCAGATGCCATCTGGGAATCTGATTTTGAAGAATAATACAGCCAATCAGACTCCCTCCCCTGACAATGTATGCCTCATCTCTGTGTCACGTTATCCAGGCGTAGAAATAACAGGCAATTGAAAAAATCCTGTGGGAACGAGCAAACCTACTTCATTCAAATAAAGTGCAGTGTCAGCGCCTGTAATGATGAGTCCACAAAGCTTTTCTTCTGGTACAGGAGTTATTTAACATCAGCTCTGACACAAAGGCAGGGATTAAAGAGAGACCTAGCTCTCAGAGGAAGAACACCCTCCAGAGAAGGGGGGGGGGGGTGTTCTTGCACAGAACCCCATTTTTCAGACCCAGGCAGACAGATAACCACACTCCTTTGGGCTTTGGGATCTTCACAGGACAGACAAGATCTATCCCCCAAAATATCCTTTCATTACCACGGGAAGGATGGGGGTGAGGGCAGCAGTGGAGAAACGAGTGATGAGCACCGCGACGGGAGAACAAAAAACCACTTGATTCTGAGGGAGGAAAAGAGAGGAGGGACCAGAAGGGATAAGTGAATGGCTCACGCTGCGAGGATGAGGAGCCTGCCTCTGCTGCTCTGCAGAGATTGAGCAGACGTGTCTGTTCGGTGCAGACGCAGACCATAAAACCCTTCTCTTCAAAAGAGCCTTTCAATAAAGCGACACCACGACAGCGTGTTTCAGTTTGCGCCGTCTCCCCTGACCGTCTACACGGAGAGCTAAATTCTACTCTTGCACAGTTCCAGTTGCCATAGCAAAACTGCTCCTCGATGGGAGATGTTATTAATCTTCAGCAATAACAGCCCCTTGAACCTCTTTATCAAACACCTGGCAACAAACATATAGAAAAAACGAGACACAACTACTGTTTGTGGCATAATCCAGAATCACAGAGGATGGGCAAATGCAGTCCTCCTTGTATGAGAAACCCGGAAGACGAAGCACACTAATTGTTACCTAAACTTTCAGCCTAACACATTTTTCACAATCCTCTTTCACGGGATCACGGCCCCTGCAGAGCACATTATGAGCACCACTTTGTTGATTAAGATTGTGTAACCTTGTTGTTTGGCCTGAATTCTATAGAAATATGAGTCATTCACTAAGGCCTTGGGCACCATAGTAAGCCTCATTGTCCTTGCCGCTAAGCAGGCTTGTTGCACAAATGAGCAAACACACAGAGAGAGAGAGAGAGAGAGAGACCACAAGACTAAGTCGAAGGCCTCTTGGAGAGTTCACTTCCCTCTTGGAAAAAGGAAGCACAACATCCAGTCCTCACGCTGCTGACAAAAGCTTGGTGAAACAGTCTGGTATGCTGGCCATCCAGTTGCTACTAACCCTAGACAGAGGCACGTCAGTCCATCAGAAATCATGGAGGAGGTTTGATCAGCAGGCCACAAATGTAACAAACACATGAGATCTCAGCTTTGCTCATACCCCCCCCACCACCACCAATGAGACGGGAAGGAAAGCTGTAGAGCTTTTATCGAACTGGTTACCGAGAGACGTTTACACATTGTTTGGCAATAATTTTGAATTCGGTGAACAAAATCTTGCCAACATTCTAAAGCAGGTGAGAATAAACGTCTATGTGCAGATAGTTTGTGGCCATGGGCTGGTTTTCACTCATGAAAAGAAATGTGAAGGCTGAAGGCTGTAAGGGACTGCAGCAGTATGTGAGGTATGAATATAATGAATTGGGGGGGGAAAAAAAGGCAAAACAACCTCAACTGAACTCCGAAAGGTTCAGATTCCCAGCACCTGACACGTACAATCTGGGTCACGCTACTAATAAAAGCTACTGGATTCGCACAAAGTTCCTTGTGTGCAGAGAACTGCATGTGTGTGCGACTGTGTTTATGCGTGTGTTTCTGCAGTGTAAGCACATGCTGTCCTCCATCTGCTGTTTGATAGAGACTGTTTCCTTTCCTGTGCAGCCAGCCAACCAGCCAGCCTTCCTGTACTGCTCTGCTCCAGAGGGGAAATGGGAGCAAGAGAGCCACACACTCCTTACAAACATGCTGGATAAGATACATACACATGCATTCGCAGCTGGAAGGGCAATGATGACTTAACCACACATTGTGCCACAGACATGCACACGAATAGTCTCTCCTTTCTCTCTCTTTCCTCCCATCTGAGACCTCAGGCTGGTCTTCCTTTCTGCCATTGACTGCATTGTTCCTTTTGTCCTCATTTTAATCACTGTTACTCACTAAAATATTTCAATTGCACAAAAACAAAAGGAGATTCTTGCCTGCGCGCCTGTGCATGTGTTGTGCAAGCATCAACTGGACCGGCATATGTGACGCTGACCGGCCGGTCAGAGCGGAGAACACTGAAAATAGGTCAATTCCAGTTCCTGGGTGGTCGATCGGTGCATCTCTCGAAGTTTTGCTAAAAACTGACATCTTCACATCTTATATTTTTTATACGCATGTCCACTCATGTGATGTCCCTATTACATAAATAATATAGAGGCAACAGTTTTGCTCACTGGGCTGAGCAGGTGACCGTAAGGCTAATCCAGAGGCCTGGGTTCAAATCCGACCCACAGCCTGTGTTCCCCCGGTCTTTCTTCCAGCTTTCCTGTCTTCTCATAACTGTCCTATAACAATAAAGCCCTAAAAAACCCCAAAAATATATTTAAAAAAGTTAGTAACATTATATGCAAATGAGGGCTAAAATGCTGCTGCTTAGGTATCTAATATATAGAACACTAGATGTTGCTCTCACAGGAGGTTATATTAGCAGCCCATATGTGGTTAGCTGCCGAAACATTAATCTTGGCAATGTGTTTGAAATCTAAGCTTAGCTTAGCTTTTCTGACTTAGTAACAAAAAGCCCCCCTCCTGCTGATGCCTTTCATTTTATCACTGGCATTGATTTTTGTCTCATTAAAGTCTCTGTTGTTTGGCCTGCCAGCAAATAAAAATTTATTTCTGGGTTCTTTACCCCGTTTGTGGTGCATCTCACCACACCTCAGCTTTCAGGCTTTTTTTTTTTTTCCCCTCAGTTTTTTGCTAACAGATTGAACTGACAAGGAGGCACATTCAAGGCACAATACAATACGAACTAAGAGCCGCAGGACTTAATTGTGCTCTGTCTCTACGGTGGAGATGACGCCATTCCTTTTGTCTGGGTTCAATTCCATGTCTGTCTTCATTAGTTCTTCCATGCCTAAAATAGTGACACCTGAGAGTATTCGGTCTTAATACTTCCCACTTTAATGCCACAACATTACACGACGAGCAGAAATATGAGGTTCATGAGACTTTTTAGAAGGGCACGATAATGAAATCTAACAAGCACAAGGTGCTAATCAGGTTTCTGTTATGATTACTACAAAGCCAAAAGTTACTTTGATTTGCTCCAGACTCCGAGTTGCATGCAAGGCTTTTCTTGCAAAGAGATTCTTTTTTCCCCAAAGACATGCTTGTTAGGTTAATTGGTGATTCTAAATTAGTGTGGTTGGCTCTCTGTGAGCTCTGTGATAAACTAGCAACCTGTCCAGACTGTATCCTGCCTCGCACCCCATAATAGCTGGAACAGGCTCCATGAGTTGGACAAGCAGTTAAAAAATTGAATGTTTAGAGTAACAGACTTTTTTTGGGCAATCCTTTAAAAAAAGATTTTAGTCACAGCCAAAGGAAAATCATCAGCAATGTGTTAAAGTTCTCTTTAAAACCAGTTTTGTTAACAGTCAAATAAGTTGACACTGGCTCTTTGCCTGAACTGTAGTTGCAGCGATTGCACTTATGTGTTTAATCTACTTCCAAAGACTCAGCTAGAAAAAACCCTGACAAAAACATACTGGAAATACAAACCACAGCTTAATTCATAGCATTTTAATTTCATTTCTACTGTCATGCACTAAGCAGACCAAGCTGTAGTTCTCGTACTGTTTTGCACTATGGTGCCACTTCCTGTTTCTACTTTTTTTACCAGCTGACGCACCCAAAAGCTGGGAGCTATGAATATCCAGATTGAGGAAGTCACTGAATGGCCAAGATCCAATGCAATAAAAAGTCTATTAAGATACAAAGAAAATGAAAAGCCCCGTACCAATCAAAAAAAAGTGAAACACTAATTTTAAGTGTGAAAAGATTTAAAAAAAAAACAACACATACACACACAAAAAAATACACAAAAAAAAAACAAAACACCACACACATCAGCAGCTGCTGTGCAGGGTACAAATGCACACATTGCAGAGGTGTCAGTGTGCTGAATTACCTGGATGCGTTTTAATTCAGTGTAAGCTGTTTCTCAGATCCATAATAGCAGGTCACATGGTTCTGATCGACTCCAGTGGTCACATCGTTGTAGCTGTCTCCAGTGAGAGGTTAGGCAGAAGACGGCGCGGGGGAGTGAGGAGCGCTCTCACGGCCCATAGAGGTGTAGCAATCTCTGGATCCCGTTGTGGGTCTCAGCTTTTCACTTCCAGCAGTTTATCGAGCAGCAGTCAGCCAAAAATGTTTGAGGAGCAGCGCTGTGAGCCTTAAATGGATTCTCGCCACCTTTAATTTGAGAGAAAGTGAGAAGGACAGCGAATATATTAGACAATTAGCAACACAGGCTGAGAGAGACAAATGAGGACGAGAAGCTAGAGGATGAGGAAGGTCTGATGCAGTTCCTGTCTTAAGCAGAAATGGTATGTAGCAAGCAGAAGAGTGCACGTTTCAGAGGACAGCTTCCCCAAAGTAATGAGGAGACCCTAGCGGATTATAAAATTGCACATACATATACTGCCTTCTATGATTTGCCTTTCATCCATAATGATCACATTTAGTTTTGATGTAAATTGAGAAGTATGAACGCTTTCCTCCTTATCAAACGAATGGTGGCACAGAGCGAAAGAACGTGCTGATGGCCACACAGAGAATGCAGACACACTGGAAAAAAACACAACTTTTATTAGTTCAATGAATTCATTTTCAGGAAGTCACATTTTGCAAGGCACCTACAACACGAATTAGTCTTTCAAAAGAAGCAAACACCCACTCACAGATTACTTGGTATCCCGGCTCACCTCGTTTCAAATAGGTTCCACATCTTTTCTACATCTCTCAGATTTGGAGCACAGGTTTGCATAAAAGCCGCCTCATGTCTGTTTGCCAACATATTTATTTGAATCCATTTTTTAAACAATTTCAGTCTGCATGTGTAAGAAAACACTTTGACACAGTGCAGTTTGGTGCCATCAACCCCTCCCTTACCCATGGGAGACCTGAAAGGAGGGTATAAAGGAGGTGGGGGGGTGGGTGTGAGGAAATGGGGACAAGGAGCATAATTTATCTACCTGGAAACACAGAGCAGCCAAAGAATCTGGGGGAAGCTTCTTTTTGTGTGTGTGTGGAAACCTTATACACACAGTTTCACCTTCAGCTGAAGGATTATTGGATAAAACTTTAATGGGCTCATTAAATACAATGTCTAAAACAAAAAGAAAAAAAAAAACAACCCAACACAGATAGACGAAAATACAAGATTTTGGGAAATACAAGGTTTTCACTTGACAGCAGTGGGGAGCATGCATGCCGAGTGGTTGCTATGGCGACTGTCACGTCTAGCCGTGCAAAAGGAAGGTGCGGATGGAGGGGTTCTCTCCCTCTCTCTCTCTCTGGCTGTTACAATGAACTAATAGAAACATCTCCTACGCCCCCCCCCCTTCCCCTAAGGAAAATAGGCAGTCAACATTTACTGTAATAAATGATATGCCATGCTTGAGGAAAATCTAATAATGGCACAAGAATCCAAATTCAGGCAGGACAAAGTGGAATAGAAACCCTATCCAGGAATCCTGCACAGTGTAGTTTTAGATTATAACAAAGTTCCTGGGAAGCACTGTGAGAGAATACTTCAAACCACATATCATCACAGAGTGCATAAATAAATAACACGAGGTCTGACAGCGTGGAGTCGGATCAAGCAAGCTGTTGAATAATAGAAGAACTTTCCTGTAATGCGTTCAGATGTAGAGCGTCACCGAGAGCAAAAGACTGCAAACCGTGAAAGCTGAATGCAGAATACAAACGTGTAAAACTTTGGACGCGTGAAACTGAGTTACTGTGACAAGCACTGATCCATCAATGAATTTGATGTCAGCTAAAATATTTAACGCAATAAGAACGAACAGGTTAGAAATATATGATGAAGTCATTCAATCACGCATGCACACTTTACTATTGTTAATTGAAAAAAGAAAAAAAAAAGATATTCATTTTTCTTCACCATCATCTTCAAAGTCTCATTAGAGGTAAAGACAGAATAATATAACCAACTATATTTAGCAAACCAAGCCGTCCAGGATGACTGTCCGCAGTTATCACTTCCTCAAACAGTGCATGTGATAAAACAGCCCATAAATATCGGTGGTACTTGGCAGCTAAAATATGGTGTGGTGAGAAAATGTTTATAGAGCTTTCTCATAAGGCACCCTTTAAATGTTACTTTGAGAGCTGCAGTGAATGGCTTAAAAAAAAAAAATTGCTTTGTGTCTTTTAAATGGACAGATTTCTGTGTTGTGCGGTAATAACTGCAAACATACAGAGACGAGGAAAAGAAGAGGAACTAAAAGGAAGAAGTTTATTTATTTTTTTAATTACATTAAGTTCAAACACTCTACCATCTGAATTCAGGCCACTGTGTGTTTATGGTTAATTCATAATAACAAATAACGAGATCTCTGGCTGATCTGTGCTCTCCCACAAGCCAAATGGTGTTCAGCATTTTTTCCCCTTTATCTGCACACCCAGAGGGGTATAAAAAGAAATCTGATCTCAGTATGCATTATAAGCAAACACAGCCAAAAGGTCATGTGAGCCACAAAGATACGCAAACACCAACTAGGCTACTAGAATCGAAAGCAAACAAAGACCTTAATCAAAACACCAACATCTATAGAAAAGAAACTTAATAAAAAAAAATGTTCTCTAAGGTTCATCTCCGAGTGTAACAGATTGTGCAAGCGTAACATCTGTACGTTACCTGCAGGTGTAAGATTTACAGCTGCACTCCAAACCTCACATACAGCTGACATTTTCCCCGCCAAAGCCTGTTAAATTCAAACCATGGTGACAAATAGCAGCTCAAACATAGGTGGACACCTTTATGCATGCAGAGAACATATTTGACATATCTATATCTCCAGGGTTTCGGTCAATCAGATTAGAGCAATACAGCGAAATTCCCGAGTACACTGATTACACACAGATCCAGAATGAAAGGAGAGAGATGTCGCTTCACCCCGGCTACTATCCGGCCCCGGCATCAGCTGACCTGCTGCTGTGTGTCACTTCCAAAAACACAATGCCTCCATCGACAGTTCACGACCTTCCCAGAGGCTCACAAGTCATGTCTCAAATAGAACGTGACCTCTTGTGCACCAAAAATTCCTTTTTCTCTCTCAGGGTGCTACTTTCCTTCTGGGTATGAATTATAGGATATTTTTCTTGCTCATATTAAAATAAATTAATCTGATAAAAATAAAATCAAAGGCAATCTGTGTTGAAGTGGATGCAACAAACACAGACGGATTCATTTTCAGGCGAGAAAGAAAATATGACCGTGTGTTTTCGAAATGCTGCATAATGGAAAGTATTAAAATAAAAAGCTATAAGGCAGTGGTAAAGGCCTGAATTAGACATGAACAAGATATCACTTGTTTTACAAAGAATTAGAGAGATGCAAAAGTGAGAGAACTGGTGAGGTACATTGTGATTTATGGTGTTTGCAGTCAAACTTGATCGGGACAAAAATCAGCCCTTATGAGAACTGCAGCAGCTGAAATCATAATAAATGGCACTTCAGAAATAAAGTCGTGTGTGGTGACTCTCTCTGATCAGAGCCGTGTCCCTGATTAGCCATCGCCACACTGTGGCCTTAATAATCCAGAGCAAGAGGACAGGCAGGAGTGAGGAGTGTGATTTTTGTTAGCAGATACTCCCTCGCCTGTCTGTCTCGCTTCCAAACACACCGGTGGAGCTTGGCATCCAGGTCTGATGAGCACCAGTAAGTGGCCCTCAGCCAAAGTAAGCAGGATGTGAATGTGATAATATCATATAGCAGCTCTTCCAAACTTGGCATTTGGTGTCATAAATCAAGTATCTCGAAATTTCCTAAAGGGCCCAGTCAGGACTAGATCATTTACAGACAGACTGTGGATGGCCACATCAATACTGTTATTTATTTAGTGGACAGCTAAATGAGAACCCTGATTTAATACTCACCTGCGGCTCTCTCAGATCAATAACCAATACGGTGACGGGGCACTAAATTACCCGGAGCTCGATCCCATTGAGCATCTGTGGGATGTGCTGGAAACAACAAACTTGAAGCTGAACTTAAAGGTTCCACAAATTAGAATTTGAACATTAATATAGCAGAAAATGGGTTATTTGCAATGTAAAGATCCACTGAAGCGAGGTCATCTTTAGCAGAAGCTAAAACCCGCTCTGTGTGTTTTGTCGTATATTAAGAGTTTCCAAAGGCACAACAGTGAAAGTGACAGTAACACGAGATGGCAAAGTGCAGGGTGCAGCACAACAAAAAGAAAAAAAAAATACAACATACTTTATCATTTAGGTGCAAACTGTTGGTTACTGTTATTTTCCCACTCGTCTCTGGGGAGATGTTGGTTTCACATATTTCACATATTCTTAGTCTGACTTGGTGATTTTCTCTTCGCAATGACATTGAAATTGTTTTTAGTTAAACGTCCATGCTTTCGTGTTGTTTACTGTGTTTCCTGACTCTGCCATCTGAATCTTGCAGCAGAAATCGAGACACATCAAACCAGACAAAACCTCTATTGTCCGGATTTGGTGAGCCTGTGCAAACTATAGCCTCAGTTTTCAGTTCTTAGCTGAGAGCTGTATGGTCTTTTGCTGCTTCAACATTCAACATGTTGTACTTTCCAAGATGCTCTTCTGCATATCCATCCATCCATTTGCTTCCGCTTATCCTGTTTAGGGTCGCGGGGGGGCTGGAGCCTATCCCAGCAGACATAGG
>JAVDPK010016660.1:0-17175 GCA_034780415.1 Cichlasoma orientale
GGACAAATCAAAGATACAAGTTTAGACAAAAGCAAAAGAACACAAAACACTGGGCCACCGGCCCAGGACATGACAATGTGCTGGATTGTGTCAGGGCCATCTCTGCGCAGCCTGCAACTGGGGTCTTGCCGTGTGTGGTAGACCCCAGCCTCTATCAATCTTGTGCTCAGAGCTTGTTCCTGTGCTGCCATCATTAGTGCCTCTGTGCTGTCTGCCAGTCCAGCTTTGTTCAGCCATTAGTAGGATTTTTCTATGTCAGCCACTTCTTTGATCTGCTGGTGGTAGATGCCATGCAGAGACCTGTCCTTCCATGATGGTTCCTGTCCTTGCTCCTCTTCTTTCTCAGGTTTCTGCTGCCTGAGGTACTCACTAAGCACCAGATCCTTTGTGGACATCTTCCTGATGTATTCATGGATCTTTGTTGTTTCATCTAGGATAGTGGTTCGGACACTCACTACTTCCTTCAGTCTCAAGGTGCTGGATTTGGGGTGAAACCCTCCATGCATGGTAAGGAGCTTTCTTGTCTTGATGTCAGTGGCTTCTATTTCTTCCTTTGGTCAGATTATTATCTCAGGGTCCCCAAGCTAGATCTCAGTGCAGAGAAATATCGAGATGAGATTCTGCAACCAGCAGAGGTGGCAAAAGTACAGATATTCTGTACTTAAGTAGAAGTACAGATACTTGTGTTAAAAAATACACACAAAGTAAAAGGTGAAGTAGAAAGTATAGATATTTGTGTAAAAATAGGGAGTAAAAGTAAAAACTACTCAGAAAAATAAATACTCAAGTAAAGTACAGATACTTGAAAAAATCTACTTAAGTACAGTAAAAAAGTGTTTGTATTTCGTTACTTCCCACCTCTGGCAACCAGCGGCAATCCCATATCTCCAGTCTGGGACCGAACTCTGCCCTCCAAGATGACAACACTCACCCCCACAGAGCGGATTTATCAGAGACCACCTCCAGAATTTGGGAGTGGAGAGGATGGGATGGCCCGCCTGCAGTCCTGACCTCAACCCCACTAAACACTTGTGGGCTCATCTTGGGCGTGCTGTTCGTGCCAGAGTGACCAACACAACCACACTGGCTGATTGTGACAGATGCTGGTTGAAGAATGAGACGCCATCCAACAGCAGTGTGTGACCAAGCTGGTGAGCAGCATGAGGAGGAGGTGCCAGGCTGTTGTGGCTGTGTGTGGTTCTTCCACGTGCTGCTGAGGCTCCTGATTGTTACATGAATAAATGGTTAAATTGCCAATATGTCGTGTTTCTTCAGACTTCAATCATCCAATCCAGTAAACAACACCAAACCAAATAAATGGCATCAGCTCTGCTGCTCAACCCACAAATGTGGCTCCATTTATATGTATTTATATATAAGTTTATGTGGTCAAAATGCCAAAAAGAGAACTTATTTGAAAAATAATCGTTTATGAAAACTTGCTTATTTTCTGTGTGGCTGATATGCAGTCTAACCTTAACCCTACCTCTTTGGGGTTTGCCAACAAGTTGAAGCCTAAGGTTCTGCGGGCCGCTGTTACATACTAGTTACATAAGCAGTTATTCAAAAATGTTGCATAAAGCCTTTTGTGTCTACAGAGAAAAACCTAATGAATGTCCTCAGCCTTCTCTCTGTTCTCCACCTTTGCTCTGTCTTGTTCCTCCCTCTATTTTGTGCGTGCGTGCGTGTGTGTGTGAACTGAAGCATGCATGTACGGCGCCTTAATTAAACAATATGAAATGACTTTAAATGTCTCGTCCTCTTTGTTGTGTTTCCTGCTTCATATTCTTCTTTCAGTGTCCTGTTTCCTGCAGGTACAGCGACACGGCTACGCCCGCTGTGGCATTTAAGTACATTTAAATTGATTTGAGAGCGAAAGAGAAAGAAATGGAGGGAGAGGAGCAGAGCAGAGGAGGGAGAGAGGGAAGGGTGAACGTTGCCATGACAACTGCCATAATAATCTTCCTAATGATTGATGTGCTGCGCTCCATTTCTCTCTGTTTGGACTCTCTCTCTCTCTCTCCCTCTCTCTGTTTTACTTTTTTTCTTTCTGTCTGCGTCTGCGTGTCTCAGACTTTGTGTCTTGTTTTTCTGCGTCCATGCATTATAACATGATAAATGCTCATGTGCTAATGAAAGAATAGGCAAAGCCAAACAAACTGATGCTCATTAAAATCTTGGCGGGACTAAGAAAGATTGTCATTGAACAAAATGCTCCCTTGTTAAAATGCATTTTCTGCTTTTGTACTGTCATGAATAACTGAAAAGAGAGAGAAGAGAAGAGAAGAGAAGAGAAGAGAAGAGTATTTAATATGATGTGGCCTGTTTAGGAGCCTGAATCAATCCCTCTGTGTCATTGCATTAGACCATTCAGGCGTTGTGTCTGTCTGTGGATGGCTGGGTGGGTGTATACAGTGTCATAATAGATAGCCCTGCAATATACTATGCACAAATTGCTCCATAAATGTTAAAATGGATTACTTTACTAGCCTGTCTGCAGCCAGCCACTTGATTTTCACCAAGCTGAAAAAAAAGGTCCACGTCTCCAGCTGAATCTGCTACTCTTTTATTTTGGCCTTTTGAATGTGAGGTCTTTTATACGTGATGACATCTTTTTAATGGCTTGGGTTTTTTTTTTTTTTTTTGTAAGATAACCGAGACCTGCTCCTGCACCCCGGTGGAGGTGCTGGCACAGACTCTCCGTCATAAAAATTTCAATTTATAACAGAAATGAGAAATTCAAAATGTTAAAAGCAATTTGCTATGCTTCTCCCTCTCTTTCTGTCACATATACTATATATACACTACACACACACACACACACACACACACACACACACACACACACAGTCAAACGTTTGGACACACTCACCCTTTGACTGGTACTGTATACTGCTACATTGGTGCATGCTCAAATTAAACAGGGTCAAAGTCAGAGGTCAGAGGTCAGTGTACAAGTAATCCCTGTGAGTCAGAGTTCAGACTGCTCCAAATCCTCCATTTCAATAGTTTTTTCTACTTTTTGCTTTGCATGATGTCAGCAAGAGGGAATATACCAAGTGTTTGTTTTTGTTTTTTGTTTGTTTGTTTGTTTTTGCTATAAGCACAAAAACCACACCTTCATGCTGTTTAAACCTTCTGGTTGCAAGGGGCAGCCAATCAGCAAAGAGCTGACATAAAGGGAGCTGAAACAGTGTGTTTCAGACACAGGATGAACTCAGACTGCAAGAAAGGCCCAGTACAAGATAAAGATCATCTCAACCGTGGATCATGCAAAGCGACTCTGGTAGTTTATGAAGAAAAAACATGGAGCTGGAAATCGTATCCACCATGCATAAAATTGCAGTTTTACAGAATGCTGACATCGCAGTACTGAACACGTACTTGTGTCTTTTTGTTGCAGCAACAGTAGAACATTATTTTGGTATGACATCCTCCGTGTCTGCTTCTATCTGATAAATCAAAGGAGGTCCATATTACGGAGGCCATAAGCTGCTCTTCCCGACTCAGAGTTCAGTCTTTCATTTTCATTTTCAAGCCTTGTAAAGTCCATTTACACACCATCCATCCTTCCCGCTTTTCATTTCACGGGTTTATTTCTCTTTTAAAACCTTAGATGCACTTTGAATATGAAATATAACGTTTAAATGAAAAGGCGATGTGTTTATTATTTATTTCACCTTTTCTGTCCTCTTTTCACTTTCTTGTGTCGTGTGTGGTTTATTCCTTTGGTTGCCTCAACAACAAAAAAAAACCCTCAACAATCTGAAAATCCTCCATATCAGCAGCACTTGGCAACAGTGGGGAGATTTTCCATTAAACAGGAAGAAACCTCCAGCAGATCCAGGGTCACGGAGGGTGTTGGTGGTTCAGGAGAAAGGAAAGACAAAAGGGGAGAATCTATGCTATAGTTTAGATAGATTCAGCAAATTATTAGCTGTAATGTCCCAATGAAAATATTCCAAACTGCAGAGGTTCTGTGTCCAAGCATAGTTCAAAGTTGTTTTGGTGGCACATGGAAACCTATACAATAATAGCCATGTGGTTTTAATGATGTCAGTGCTTGATATGTAAATCAGCCTGAACAGTGAGGCCTGGCTACATATGACCTTTAACCTGTGGTGTTACCATTACCTTTACATTACATTTTTGATACAGTACATAAATTATCACCTTATGCACCTTTTCTGTTCTGCTATGTCTTCCCTTGTGAGTTCCACATTCAGCTTATCCTGATTTTTTCTGAAGTTTGTAGTCTTCAGCGCTCACCTGGCACTAACTTAACATTAGTTGTGTTGCAGCTTAGCACAAAGGACTCACAAGCACAACGTTCAACTGAGAGTTCAAAAGGTTTCAATGAAGACACGAGGTGAGTATAGCAGGAGAAAATTCTCTTCTAAGGAAGTCAAATCCCAGAATCCCTCATGTTCAAAAACTCAAGTCCAACTTTCCTCAAGTTCAAAACAGGTGGGTGATTTCCAGCTCAGCAGGTAACTCAGTTCAGTCTCACTGGTTCTTCTTTCTTTGAGGGTGTTTTTTCCTCCAGGGGGCAGGCAATGAATGGCACAGGCAGGCTGGTGAGTATGGTTTCGAAGCTTGGTAACAGGTAAGTATTAAAATACATTTTAAGATTCAAAAAGACCTGAGCAGTTCAACCACAGATTAACAACCTGGCAAAGAGTGGAGGGAAGTGCTGGAGTTAAGCCGAGGCCAAAAGAAGCTGCTGTCGCATTGCACGCAGTGATCAAGCTTTTGTTGTCTCTGTGTTTACATTTGGAGAAACTTGTTAGCTGAGGTTGGTGTTGATCCTCTGGGGAAAAAACTGATGCATGCATGTGTTTTTTTTTACAGGTACGTGAATGGTGCTGACCACAGGTTTGGGTTCGACCAGGTGATGCATCGTAGACGGCTCATTTTGTTGTTGGGTAGTAAAGAGCTAAATGTGCCTAAATTTACATACATTTACTCATATTATTTACTCAACTTAAATGGGTGCAGCGATTTATTGAAACATGCAAACAGAAGTGGAAATGTTGCCTTTTTAGAAAGGCAAACAGAGACTATAACAATAACTGCAGATGGGATTAAATATTAATGACAAATGAAGGTGGTGTATTAGAGCAACAGCTGGTTAAACTTTGTACATTTGGTCAATCAAGTGATTTCTCGGAGATGTTAATCTGAAAGTGCTGGTGGCGTTATTAAAAGTTTGTTACGTCACACATGTTGGCCGAGGTGATTAATTAGAGAAAAGCTATGATGATAAATGAAAGTTCTCGTGAACTTGTTAATGGGAGCTCTGCGCAGCCTCTAACTGTTCTCAGAGCAGTGAAAGCAGAGCCAGCAGCAGTGTGCTTACCACCACACTCTCCCATCAGCCTCTTATGGATAAGACCAGAGATTTATCCACAATGCACATGCACAAACAACGAGCTGCATACTGCTTGCCTCTCAGGTTGACAAGCTCCTGTCATTGTTAATGGGACACAGACACACCCATCAGAACTCCTACTGCAGACAGGTTTCAGTGGCTCTGTTATCAAGCGGAGTTATTTCTGCTTCCAGAGACTTCCAGCCAACTGTGACTGAGCGCTTCTTGAGATGAAAGGAGAGAGATCACTCCACTTTGGTATGTTTTAAATCATGTTTATTTTTAGATCCCACTAGACAAGCACCACTTCCGTTGTTTGCCCTGTTATGGCAAAAGATTTTTGCAGATTAATGCATTCAGGTCTGTGTTACACATAGATTTGATGAACAGGATACCATTTTTTTTCAACATGTTAACTGGAACAAGTTAGTTCTTCTGCCAGAGCCCCTTTAAGGTTGCAGGAATGTCAGGCTAAACATTTCAGTGCTAGCTGCCCAATCAGCATCGGCAGCATGTCTACAGATCAGCATCGATGTCACATCCCCAATATGAGCAAAATACAGCGTCAGTCACACTGACCGTTGGTAATGAGCGATAGAAAAGAGACATAAACTATCTGGAGCTACAGACCAGCACTGAACTGCACTGAGATGTTGTGGTAGTGAATGCTAAGATGTCCTTTTAACTGTTGAATTCCAGCAGAAGACAAACATTTTCTGATGAAGTGAGGGGAGCTGCCACTGCTGGTGAACCAGCTCTTTCAGAACTCATAGCAAATCAGCCTCACATCAGATAGTCAAGCTAGCTACAGTCGGTCTGTCTCTGTGGAACCCCAGCTTAACAAACCCGCTGGGTGTTCCTTAATTGCCATGCAGTCAATTTTGCAACTTTTTGCAGATATTTTTAAATTTCTCTTTCTTTTAATTCTGACTGTATCTGATTCAAGGATGAACACTCAGCTCAGTTACTGATGATCCTCTGCACAGCCTTGTCTTGCTCAGCAGGGGTTGGGTTTCACCACCATGTGGGCTGGAGGTCTTACGTTTTATCCATGCTAACCACGACACCCTGCTAAGTTAGCCTGAATCGAAAGCAAATACATCACATTTCCCTTTGCCTCATTTTTAAAGAAAGTTATCATTATAACTATTTTTATAAAAAAAAAAGTTCACCATCAAGCTGTCAACTATGCGAGGTCTCCTAATCTGACCTGCATTAGTCTTTCTTCAAAGCTTTCTCTCTCTTCTTTGCTATGAAACCTCATTTTCTTTGTGTTAGTTCAATATACTCCCTCTGCCTCACCACTAGCAATGTTTTCTGTTGTCTCTGATACAAGGAGATGGATGCAGGTTAATTAGAGCCTATAACGACCTTATCAGCAAGTCTGTCTTGCTGCTGTTTGTCATAACTCCTCCCAGCAGGTTATTCATAGAGAACAATTGAATTTAGTTTTGACTATATATTAGCATTAAAAACATCATTTCAATTAAAGAGCTTACACATACTGGTGGATTAACCATTATAGCAATGTCTTTGGACTGTGGGAGGAAAACCGTGCAGACACAGGGAGGACATGCAAACTCCACATGGGAGTCTATTACCTGTCTTGGAGACAAGTGGCCAATAGAGGAACTGCATTTTTTGGCATTTGGCAGCTGGATTTTAACGTAAGGGGTACCCCCCACCCCACCTCACCTCCCTTAGTGTAATTGTTCTGACACCGCTGCATGTCGGAAAAACAGGAATATCCCTTCAGTGTCGTTTCCAGTGAGTGAAAGAATAGAAACCTAAGTTGTCTTAGTCCACGTTGGGCCTCTAACCAGAGGATCAAAGTTCAAGCTTTCATTTTTGTGCTGCTGTTTAATTAGCCTTAGGCATTAAAACTACTTTTTGGGGTGGGGGTCATGGTTCAGATTAAAACACGGCCCTCACAGCTGTGTTTTAAGCAACAAAACTTCCCCTGTTACCACGGTTATGGGCTCCACTGACCGCGAGAAAACCAGCACTTTTGCCTGCCAAGCAACTGCATCTATTTCTGATGTTGAAGAACTCTGTTTAAACTCTGGCTGCTGTTCTAAAGGGCCACTCATCATGTTGCAGCGTGACGCCTATGATTCTTAACAAGTGTCAGTTTAGGAAAACCGCAATCAGAACAGGTTGTGTGAACCCATCTACAAATGAACAATGAGCTATGAGGTCACCGAGGTCTGGACCCTGATCATTTCCTTTAAAGCAAGACGGTAAAAAAAGGTCACCGATCAATGCGTGACGCTGTAGATGGCTTTTACTTTGAAAAGATTCCTACAAAGTTGTGACCCGCCCTGCAGCGTGTGTGCTCGGGTTGTGCTCAGGGGGTTAGGTTGACTCGTGACTCATGAGGCATAATAATTGGTTGGTTAGGCACAAGGAGTGAATCAGAGGACGCACAGCAGAGCCAGATCCACTGAATGAGTAACTTTTTTCCATGTGCTGTTTTAATTTCAAGTGAAAGAATAAAACAAAATAGAGAATTATTCCATTGTTTTATACACACAGTACTCACTTTCCACATTTCTGTATTCACAGGTGCTCTTGCTAACTCTATGAAATACAGTCCTTTACAGTTTTCAACATGTCTGGTTTTGGTTGTATTGCAGCTCTAGGAGCTGGTCGCTTCAGGAGCGTGGCCTTTTCTGCTGGTCGTGGGAGGTGCTGCACATTAAATGTAACACATTAATGTCTAAATTCTGGTTAGAAATTGGATTCGAAATGGCAACAAATCAGCTGAAGCAAACTGTAGGCAGCAGCTAATGTTGATAAAAAAAAGTTACAATCTGACACGACAGGTTATTTTATGAGTGACGCGCAGCTCTGCACCGGAGAGAGTGAAAGAGGAACTAAGCGAGGACTAAACAAAAATATGAAATCACTAAAATTTCACCTAAATGAACCCCTCCGCTCTAAATGCAAACAGGCTGGTTTTGTTTCACAGAGCAGCAAATGAAAGAAAGCCGATTGACCCTCCGTCATTGTGACCCTGAACAAAGCATTTAATCACAGAGCTGCTGCTCGGTGGAGCTGCATTATATCCGACACAGATTGTTATTAATATTTTAATCAAACAAATATGCGAACGGGCGCGTGATAGCGGTCTGCGCTCGGCACCAGCCGCAGCCCTGGTAACAGAACATGTAAAGCAGGTGGAAAGCTGGTGAGTCAAGCAAATTCTGCAGCAGTCCATGTGCAGCAGACTGAACTACAAAATAGTAAAAAGCCTTGATGGATGACATTTAGCTAAGTTCAGGAAGATGGGGGGGTGGGGGGTGGAGGACTCTCTTTCTTTTACTGTCTCTATCTATCTGGCTGTCTCTCTGTATTTTCTGGGTCTTTGCTCTGACACAATTACAGTTCAGCTCCTATCAGCTCCCTGGATGCACCACTGCACTGCAGGAATGGATGGACACGAGCACGCGGTCTCTTTTCGCCAGACATGCTAGGGTGGGATTTATGGTTGATGTTTTTCTTTTTAATATCGTATTATAGTCTGAAAGTGACTTTTAAATGAGAGGAGCAATTCTCTGCTGATACACTGAACAGAACGCTGTAATTTTCCACATACGATTCATCTGATAATTTAGTAGCATATTCATCATATCTGATGGGGGGGAAAAAAAACAAAAAGCAGGAAATGCAGCTTAAATCACTTTTAAATTATGTTTTTATAGAATTCATCAAATACGGCTCCATGTTTCATTAACAGCGCCAATGAACCATTTTGAATAACTAACTTATCATTGATATTTACACCCCAGGCTGCCTTCAGACAAAACACACATCAGGTTCATGAGCGTGATGTTGAAAATAATGCCCCATCTAAATACACACTTTGAACACTTTGAAAACACATCAGAGCTCAGTGGGGGCAAAGCAGCTGAAACTGATTAACGACCTCTAGCTGCAGCGGATCAGAAAAGCTCAAAAAAGTGCACATAAAGATGCACGTTTTTATACAGGACATGTTCCCGCACGTCTAAGTCTCAATCTAGGCCTGTTAGCTAAAAAGCAGCAGCTAACAGCGCTGCTTATACCAAAAATATGTAGCCTAATAAATGAAGCCTTTTCTTCAATAAAATGCCGGATGAAAATGTTTATAATTCCCAGCTCAAATTTATAACAGTGTTTTCCTGCTGCTCCAGTACACATTAACATACTAACAACACATGGGCCAGCTCTAAGTAAGCCTTTACTGCACCGGCTGGGTCTCTCATGGATTCAGCATGTTGCAGAGCGGTGGATAAAAAGTCCCAAAACCTGCTCACTGTTCATTCTACCCCATGTGCAGTTTTTATTATTATAGTTTGTGTGTAGTATGTCTTTAAGCGAAGCTCCTAAAACTCATTGTGCACAGTGCAGCCTCAGGGCGTAACGTGTCCTGAGCACCAATACTGTGATATTTAAGGAATGAATCAGTGGGCAGGTTTTTTAGAGGTTTTGGGCTGAAGGCACACCTGTATTCATATCTATGCGGAACAGTCTTGATTTCACCATCATGTCATCAATGTTTTTGGGGTGTTTTTTTTATTGGATTGCACACTGCACCTTACAGGACCTGCTCAGCCATGGAAACCCGTGCCGTGAAGCTCCCAGCGCACACTTTTGTGCTGATGTTAATGCCAGAGGAGAACCGGGGTTATTGAGACAGCACAGGCTTGGCAACATTTATGCACTATGAGCCTCAGCACTCGGCATGGTCTGCCATGAACTGTGATTCCTAAATGTTTCCACCCTGCAATGATACCGCTTATGGAATATATAGGAGAAGGTTGCTGTGTTCACCTGTAGTTTGCATGAAGGACGCTGACTTGTCTGTAAATACTCACTAGCTACTAGTCAAGTGGTAGTACAACTTGGAAAAAGTGTGACACAAACTGGAAACAAAGAACATGCATTTTCAAAGTAAAAGCGGTTCCTCAGCCAACAGGGTTCAAATGACACAGCTTTTACTTTGAAGGTAAACGGTTTCCTTTTCAGAGTAAAAAGCTGTGCTGTCTAACCTTAAAATCATTTCCTCACACAGCTGCGAGTAAAACAGATCAGTTCATATTTAGCTGCCGGGTCCTGAGCAAATTTCTAATGACTAGCTAACTGGGAGGTTAACTGATGAATTAATGACCATATTTCATTGCTTTAGTGATTTATGCAGTTTAATGCACAAAGATATTGATGCCGATAAACCCATAACATCTCATATCAGTCGGCTTGTTTACGCCTGTCTTCCCGCACAAGCGTCTCATCAGTGGCGATGCTCAGAAACCTGTCGGCACACTTGGACCAGCTCCTCGTTAAGGGTTTTAAAAATAAGCTCAAATTATGAAGCCACAGTCATCATAACTTCATGTGATTGCGCTTCATGAAGGCGTGCTTCATTTTACACTCCAGCTCAAACGCTCCTTTCTCTCTTCTCTTCTCCAACACATCTCCAGCTCCTCCTCCTCCTCTCCCTCCTCCTCCTCCTCCTCCTCCATCCTTCACTATTATGCTTTGGTCATTCATGAGCTAATGATGTCTGTTCTAATGTGATCTAGGCCATGGTAACAATAGAGAGACACACACACACACACACACACATACTGTTGGTAGTGCAAAGGTCAGACAGATGGTCAAGCTAACAAACAGCAGGGGAATTTAAACCACAATGTGTAAATGCCACACACACACACACACACACGCACAATATTACACTGAGATAATGAATTAATATCTCTCATATTATTCCTGCTATGTTTCCATTCTTGTAGAATATAATTTTTGAGCATCCTTGAACATTTTACCAGAGTCTTGAGTCACAGTCTTCTTCCGGGGGTCTTTTCACAGTATGATTTTCTTCACTGATAGACTTTGCTCTTTCATCCTTCATATCATTTTATCACTTGGCATCATATTAACTCCAGAAAATCATGTGAAGTGGACCTTCAGATGAGATTATTTTAAGTCTTGGGAAGACTTTTTGTTCAGGAGGTAAAGAAAATAGAAATACACCTGATGACTGATGATTTAATACTTATTCAGACTATATAATAAAGTGATAATCTTCTTTGTCTGTTGTGAGTTGCTCCGGTTTGACTGAGTGATGTCACCTGACCACTTCAAAGCAGGGAGAAGAAAGAACCCAAATCTTAGCAAATATTTGAACATCGGGTTTATATAGCATCCCGTCTCGCAGCTGATTATGAGAGTCGGGCGAAATGGCCTTTCAAACACATTTATGAATCCAGCCCAAGCGGGGCTATAAGGCTCCTGCATCTAATGACCTAGAATGAGTGCGACAATGTTAACAGCAAAAGAAATGACAAATGACTCAAGAAAGGTCGCGCCATTTTCTGACATTACAAGCAGGGTTTATTCCACACACTTCACTGAACAATGCATTTTCCATCCAAATCCAAACCAAATAATAAATCCAAACAACACCGTCGAGGAGCAGAAGAAAGTCTCCCTCTGATGAGGCAGAGGACAAGAAACTGAATCCCCAGCAGTTTTCGCTGCATGGCCCTCGCTTTCCGCCTCCAAACCTTTCCAACGTGCAGAGAGGCTGAAGTTATACCGCAAACTTCTCCTTTTCTCATCCTCTCGCCCTGCAGCTCTACTCAGCTCTCTTACATCACTCCAGAGCCCGCTGCTGTCCACCACGGGAACTGCTGCTGGCTGCATTCACACTATGAGAGGTGATGCCTCTGTCTCCCAGGAGGGGGCAGGAGAGCTCCATGTTGATCCTGTGAGTCAACGCTCCTCAAGAGCTGACATTAAAAACCTGTTTAGAGTTGATGCTGGCCTCACAGACATTTAAAATGACATAGTTATGCAGCCTGTTCTGTTCTGTAGAATTATTCCTGCGCTGCTATTGTACTTTGATCCAGAGTTTGACTAATTTACACAATATTAGCATTTTTATTTAAGGTTTAGTATTTGAATTGTATATTGTACGCAATTATGCACAATATACACAACTGCATGTAATATATATAATATTACAGAGAGCATAGAACCAAACTGAGTGCAGCAGGTGTCAGTGATGAAAGAAAATGGTAAAAGTTTTATGGTCCACGCTGGTCTGTTGGCTGCTGCCGCTGTGTTTTCTTCTTCTGAGTCTTCCCAGGTGGGGATGATTGATTTTCCTCCACCAACCTGAGTCTGTGTTCCTGCTCTGGGGATGAGCTCAGCTGTTTTTAATCAGAGTCATCAGTCAGCTGTATTTAAGGATCAGCGCAGACACCCAGTCTTTGCCAGATAGTCGGCTCTGAGCGCTAAAGTGGCTCCCAGATGTTTCTCCTGCCTTCGTCTTACTCCTGTGTCTTCCTGTCTCCAGTGGAAGTAAACTGACTGCTCACCTCAGCTACAAAACTCCAACCATGGCTCCGTTTCTCTCCTCTGAAACACCCACCTGGATCTCCAGTCCTGCCTGACCTCCCGGAAAGCACTAACCCAAAGGCCCCTGGACGAGCAGCTCTCCTCCATTAAGGACTCATCCACCTTCCCAAGTAAGCCAGAACCATCGCTCTCTGTCTGCCATTCGCCCAGCTCAGTTCCACTAATCCTCCTCTCACCTAGTGGACTAACCTTCTGACTGCTGCCCAGAGTACCCTCCTCTCCTCAGTCAATTAGTCCTGCCCTGCATTTCCTTCAAACTAAATTTAAAACAAAACTGAGGTTTCTTCCTTTTTAAAAGGAAGTTTTTCCTTCCCACTGTCACCAAGTGCAGGTTCACAGGGGGTTGTTTTGACTGTTGGCTCTTCTCTGTAGACCTTAAAATAAGTGCCTTGAGGTGACTGTTGTGATTTGGTGCTATATAAATAAAACTGAATTGAAAATGAATTTACAAAATGATTGAACTCACTGCAGGCGTGCTGGTCTCTGCTTTTTGGTCATTTTAACTGCACTGTCTCCTGTTGCTCAGGTTCCAGAAATGTCACACCCTATTCCTTATCCCATCAGTTCTCGTCCAAAACGATCCTGAACCTGAAACCATCCTCCCTCTCACTTGCTCAGTAGCTGCTCTAACCTGGACAATTGACAGTATCAAGCTAAACCAGACCCAGGCGACAGTACCCCTGTTTTTCAGGCTCCTTGGCATTCCCCTTGATTGTGTCAGAGGACCCAAGTTCATCTCAAGTATGGAAAACCTGTTTGGTCCGAGGAGCCAAGGATTGCTCAGGTTTCCACCCACAGACTAATGGTCAAGCAGAGAGGCTGAATCAAGAACCTGAGACTGCTCTCACTGGTGTTGCTTCCAGCAATCCTGATCCTCGGCTATCCTGGATCGAATATGTACACAACTCGCTCCTCTCTTCTGCAACAGGTTTTTCTCCTTTTGAAATGGCAGTTATCAGCCTCCCTCTTTCCTGGCGCTCAAAACAGAGTCGTCGGGCTTGGGAGCAGACCGGAGCAGCCCTTTTGCAAACTGTGGAACAGAACCGGCACTTGACAGATCATCGACGGGTCCCGGCACCCCGCTACTCAATGGGTCAAAGTCTGGTTCTCCAAAGATATTCCTCTTAAATCTTTGAAAACTAGCCCCACAATCCACTGGTCCCTATGACTTGGTAATCAGTCTCTCAGCCATTCGTCCAAAGCTACCTGCATCTTTCAGAATGCACCCGCTGTTCCACGTTTCCCAGATCAAACCTGTTTCTTCCATCCTGCCATTGTGCGTTTTGTTGTGGGACCCTGTCCTTCGCTGTGTTTCCACAGATGACTCCTCTGAAAAGCTAGAGGGGTACCTTGTGTTTTTTCAGTGCAAGGTTGTATAAACACTAACATGTCATTTATCAAGGGCGCCCACTAATAACACGTCACGATGCTGATGGGCTGACTCCTCCAAGTCCTAACCACAGCTGCTGTTTCAGCTCATGTTCTCTCTCTTGTGCAGGTAGTTCCTCACATTTGGAACCAAGTTACACTGAACACGAGCCAGACCAAAACCAAGTCCCCGGGTCTCTTATAAACCAGAAAATGAGAGGTTAAACTATCAGGTATCATTTTAATTCTGAATCAACAACCTTTAAATAAACTTTAACTTCAGAAATGGACAGTGATGTAATAACTTTGTAATAACTTTGTAATAACTTTGTAATAACTTTGTAATAACTTTGTAATAACTTTGTAATAAGTTATGTGTGTTTGTAATAACTGTACCCCTGGCTGCATACACAGACTGTATGCAGCCAGGGGTATTGTAATAAATATGGTATATTGTACTGCATGGTATATATTTAATGTCAGTGCTCATACTAATTACTTTAATTTAAGATATCATCTGTTTTCTTGGTCTGTCTGTGCTTCTTGTAACATGTCGATTTCCTCCTGGGATCAGGAAAAGTTGGGTTTCCTTTTGGTAACTTTAGTTTTTTGGGTTTATGGATCATCTTCAGGCAATTTTCCTTTCAAAACCTATTTTCCTAATATGGGTGGAAAGCTAGGGCACAGCATCCGGCCATGTTTGAGTTTCATCCAAAAAGCACTAAAACTATAAAAGATGACGAGGAACTTCACTCATTTTAAACTTTTAATTTATTTTTTTATGGAGGATTTAGAATTACTAATGTTACTACTGTTGCTACACTTCCTGCTGCTCCTGAAGTCTGAACACCCCCCCCCCAAGTCATATCAACTGAGTTTGCATCAGGTAAAGCTTCTCATTTAGGATGTGGAGAACACTGTCCTGTGTTCTCGCCTATCAGTATTTGAAATTTTTGGAAATCTGGGCTGAAGAAGTCGTATTTCCACAAATCAATGCCAAACCACCTTCTGCACAAAATCTAACATCAGTCCAGATGCTAACCAGGCCCACCTCACACTTGTCATTACTTGAAACAATTTGCTGATATGAAACCAAGTATTAAAAATGCTTCGTATGCTGTATTTAAAGTATGTATAATTAAACGCACAAATTCCAGCAGATTTTGGAAGCAGGATTGAAAACGACAAATGTCAGAAATGCAGTGCTACATTTGTCACAGTGTAAATACAATAGTAATACTTTGCAGTAATTATACTGTAAGCAGCTGCTTTGCTTACATAGATGCAAAGTTTGCTTTTGGAACCGCAGAACTTAAAAGTGTGGTTCTGATGCATGAACATAATGCACAGTTAAAATGTGCTGCTCTGTATGACTCATCAATCCTGTGCTGAAGCTGCCCGTGGACTATAAAACAGAGGTTAGCAAACCTAACCCCAAAACAGGACTGCAATAAACCCTCCTAGATTAAAGCGAGTGCGCATTAACGTGCGCCATCTTTACACCAAACAACCACACCTCTAAGAATCTGGCTTCAAATATTTGAACACACCTGAGGTGCTTTTGATCTACCTGATCAGGCACAGCTGACTGAACAGACTTCATATTCAAACCTGCTAATCCTCTGCAGTATATTTACTCAAAGGATAAGTCCTGGTTGATCTACTATAGTTTTTTCTGGTTAAGCACACCATGAAAAGACCAAGGCAACAATGTGTTAATCCACGTCTCAGCAGTTTCGTGAAATCTGGTTTCCTTTTAGCTCACTAGTGTTAATTTTTAAAGCGGGGTGGGACACCTTTCATTTAAAAGGTTTTCCCTCATTTAGCTTTCTGATGATGGTGATGGTGAAGAGCGTTTGTCGAACACGTCTGTACAAAATCACCTAAAGCAGTTTGAGCTGAGGTCTGTCCACAACATCTGTTTGCTGATGTCTTTCCCACGTACACTATACTGCCTAAAGCATTCGCTCGTCTGCCTTCACACGCATATGACTTTGAGTGACATCCCATTCTTAATCCAGAGGGTTTAATATGATGTCGGCCCTTTGCAGCTAGAACAGCTTCAACTCTTCTGGGAAGGCTTTCCACAGGTTTAGAAGTGTTTATGGGAATTTTTGACCATTCTTCTAGAAGCGCATTTGTGAGGTCAGACACTGATGTTGGATGAGAAGGTCTGGCTCACATTCTGTGCTCTAATTCATCCCAAAGGTGTTCTATCAGACAGGTACCGTTCTCCTGACAACCACCAAACCCAGACTCATCCATCAGATTGTCAGATGGAGAGGTGTGATTCATCACTCCAGAGAACACATCTCCACTGCTTTAGAGTCCAGTGGCGGCGTGCTTTACATCACTGCATCCAACACTTTGCATTGAGCTTGGTGATGCAAGGCTTGGATGCAGCTGCTCGCCATGGAAACCCATTCCACGAATGGGGTTCTCTACACACTGTTCTGGAGCTAATCGGAAGGCCGCATGAAGTTTGGAGGTCTGTAGTGACCGACCCTGCAGAAAGCTGGTGACCTTTGTGCACTATGCACCTCAGCATCCTCTTAACCTTCTCTGTGATTTTATGGCCCACCCCTTCATGGCTGAGCTGCTGTCTTTCTCCACCACTTCCACTTTGTTATAATCCCACTAACAGCTGGCTATGGAATATTTAGTAGTGAGGAAATTTCATGACAGGACCCGTTCTTTCTGCATGCCTAGGTGCTTGGTTTATACACCTGTGACCATGGAAGTGACTGGAACACCTGGATTCAAAGACTTGGATGGGTGAGTGATTCTCTTTGGCAATAGAGTGTACCTAATGCTTTGATTATAACACCACTACTGCCAGTTGACCAGTCAGTTAGCTGGCTCCGTCTTAGTGTCAGTTTGTTACGGTCTTGAGGCACCAAAGTTGATTTGAAGATGGCAACCAACTCAGTTTTCATCTTCAAAGCAACCATTCGAAGTGTGTGTGTGTGTGTGTGTGTGTGTGTGTGTGTGTGTGTGTGTGTGTGTGTGTGTGTGTGTGTGTGTGTGTG
>JAVDPK010016661.1:0-14920 GCA_034780415.1 Cichlasoma orientale
TTCTTTCTTTCTTTCTTTCTTTCTTTCTTTCTTTCTTTCTTTCTTTCTTTCTTTCTTTCTTTCTTTCTTTCTGCTAATTACTTCATACTAAAAGAGAATTAGGTGCTGTAACATTTTCTTTGATTCTCCTTGAGCCTTGCCAAGCACACGAGCCATGTTCCAGTACTACGTGCACCAGGCTGTTGATACTAAGCAGAAAATGCAGCATGTGGTTCTGCTGACACAACTAATCATTTCTAATCAAGCATCTTTGTTTTGTAAGATCAACATGGTTAGCTGGTCGTGCTTTATTAGCTTTGTGCTCTTCTTTAAATGTTTATGCTACAACAAGCTAACAGACTCCCGACTTTGTATACATTGAATCATCTTCTAAAGACACTTGAAAAAGTCAGTGGTTTCCAGCATCATGTAAGACTGAAGTTGACATACTATCAACTCTGTGAACAGTAATGAATATTCAATAACATTTATAAGGTTCAAAAATGGGTAGGAATCAGGACAGAAAGCCATAAATAGCACCAGAAGTCATTAGTGTTTTATAATAACTATAGTACCACCTTGTTGTGGTTCGATTGTTGTTATTTTTTGCAGTAGGACAGTGGAAATCTTCTAGTCTTACTCAATCCAAGACAGGAGCTCATGAAATATTTATGGATCCAAGCAAACAACAGGATATGTAATTATCATCAAACACAAGAGTACACAATGGCTGCAATCAAGCCACTTCTGTCTCTCTGTCAGTAAACCCAAGGGAAAGGTTAAGTTTCCCTCCTACTCCACTAATTTCTGCTGACCTTTCCAGGGTGATGTCTCTAACCCAGTAAAGTTTCTCCAAATTTCTCGATACTTATTAAATCACTCATAATACAATCAGCGCGAGGGCTGTCTAAAAATAAACAGGCTCCTGATGGTTTGTGTAGCACTCCAACAGCCCCGCGGAAAAAAGGAGCCCTTAACATATTCCGTTGAAAAGTGTTGCCTGGATGAGATGATGACACATCCTGCCACATTACTATGACACTGGCAGCGATCCAAAGCGGCAGACAAGACTTGAAAGCACAACAAGGCCACGAAAAACCATCTTGAGAGTTTACATGGAGGAATTCTGTAGCTTTTAATGTTGATTTACCATATGAGAGAGCATGATTCAGCACTGCTTGAAAACGTTTTGCTATTTTTTCTCCCTTACAAGATGGTTTGCTGGGGGAATGAGGTATAGTCTACAAACGGGGGTTGTAGATTTGCAATATGTGATCAGAACTGTAAAAAATGCATCAGTACACATAAGATGACCACCTGTTTTGTCTATATTGAAGTGCTGGGGGATACTGCATATGCAAAAGGATGAATAGAGCTATAGGAGGGTTAGGTTTTCATGTGGAGCATTTGCAGCTTGGATTTTAGATTGGACTGGGGAGTCACTCACAGATGCTGAGTGGGAAATGTTTCATATATATTTCCACCATGGGTGAGTCAGATAATGAAGCCATCATTCTTAATGTCTTTGTCATGTATAATATCCTCACCTGGAGTGAGCAGAGAGTCTTTATAATTATGTAAATGATGACATATAGCATCTTCCTGTCCTGAATGTGTTTTCTGAGGATGCAGCGCTGTTAGTTTGTCAGTGGTGGACGTGAATCGGTGTGTGCTGACAAAATCGTGCAGTCTAATCTGCTACAAAATATGTGAAAAATCCTCCAAATGTATAGTTTGTGGTCACTGATATGAGGTAACGCCTCATCAAGTGTAATTATTGGATTGCAGTGCATAGTTAAAAGTGTCAGTTATGTAGTACGGCCTTCGGCTACGCCATCTAATTGTTACCGTTTTATTGTGTTTTATTTAATTGCAGCTATATGTCTCTGTGATTTCGATCTGAATGCAGTGCCTGCTGCGAAGTATGCGACTTAATTTGAGAATTTAAGTCCAGACTGAACAGGTCTGATAGTGAGTCAGATGGTTAATTATTGGTTAATAATTTCATTGACTTCAAAAACAAGAAAAGGGTACAAAAGTAAAAAAAAAAAGAAAAAAAAGGTGATGTAATTACACTGGGCTTCAAATAGGAAATGAGCCAAGTTAAAATCATTTAGATTTTATGAGAGTGAAGTGATTCAAGTAAACAAAATGAATTTTATAGGGTCATGACTTTTCCAGCTCAGCGTGCCAAGACAAACAGAAACCAAGCCTTCGTGATCCAGAGTGCTTGACTTGGACGAAAAAAAAACTATTAACTAAATATTGATATTTTTTTTATTTTAAAATGTTTATTCCTCTTCTAATTAGCTAACTAAAAAGCAGAGAAAACATGCCATTGCAGAGAGGTCAGAATACCTATTTAATTTCATATGTGTGGAAGGCAAGGCCAATCTCAGTGACCCCTCTGGCACATGTTGGACCTGCTCTTGGCTATATTTCACCGCTCTGGGTTGCAACACACCACTCAGAAACTATAATGACCCTCCATGTGGATGTGAAGTATTCCTTGACTCTTCAGCTTTCAAACCCCTTCATTTAAGGGCTTTTAAGCTGATTTTAATGGCCACATCTTAATAAAATTGGTCAGAAAAGAATATCTGACAAAACTCCCTCATTCAACATTTGCCCCTTGCTGTGTCATTGACAGTACTGGGTTTTTAACACTTCAGTGCACTCCTGTCATAGCAAGATGAAAATCCATCTATTTTTTTTGTACTAAAATGTGTCAGGATTTCTCACTGGAGCTAATATATCTTATGACATTATCATTTCTGAATATTGTGTTGAAAACCCTTCTTCATTGTTCACAGAAGACTTACTTAGTATCTCATAAAAACTGCAAGAGGAGCTGTGCTACCTGTGTAATGACAAAATACAGCATATAGTACTTCTGACTCATAATTAGCCCTCCGAGACGATGTCATTTTTGTTTTTAATAAATAGTTCTCCTGAGTCTTGGCAAACAGGGACCACAGTAAGTAATCATTCTAAATCACATCAATAACTATTCACATTTTTTCCCCAGAAAAGTTATTTTGCCTTTTTCCAAAATATCAGATAAGGGTGAGGGTTACTACCTATGATGACTGAGCCCTCAAAGGGTTAAGCTATTATATCACTTCCTGTTATTTTTGTCTGCAAAAAATATAAGTGTAAAAACGAAACACTGCGGTGTTATGGGAGCTCACAGTACAGCACTAAAGACTTCAGCCACACCTCATATCTTTATATTTTGTAAGGCAATCGGTGCAATGATTTATTTAAACCTGTGCACACATACATGGAAATACAGTATATAAGGTAAAACAAAAGTATTTGTACAATTCTAACAGGCTTTATTCTTCAACAGAGCCTGAACTCTCTGAGGCAGCTTTCTTGTCATTTCTTTAAGCAGTCTTCAGGAATAGTTCTCCACGCTTCTTGAAGGACATCCAAAGCTCTTTTTTGGATGTTGGCTGCCTTTTGTTCCATTCTCTGTCAAGATGATCCCACCCTGCTTCAATAATGCTGAGGTCCAGGCTCTGGGGAGGCCAATCTATGATTGATAGTGTTCCATTGTGTGTATTTCTGTTCAGGTGTGCTTTTACTGCATTTGCGGTGTGTTTGGGATCATTGTCATGCTGAAAAATGAAGCCCTTGCCAGTCAAACGTTTTCCATGGTATTGCATGGTGAGTCAAAAACTGACGGCACTTTTCTGCATTCATAATTCCATCCGTTTTGACAAGATCTCCATCACCACTGTCTGAAATGCAGCCCCAAACCATGACAGAGCTTCCACTGTGTTTCATAGATGGCCTTCTTCCTAACATGCACCATCTATATTTAAGATGATTTTAACCAAAAATTTCAAATTTACATTCATCATTCGATAAGGCCTGTTTCCACTAATTTTCAGTCCAGTTTCTGTGTAATTTGGCATACCTCAGCCTTGTCTCCCTGTTTCCCTTCTATAAGAATGGTTTCTTGATAACAACCCTTCCACGGAGACCATTTCTGATGAGCCTTTAGCGAACAGCAGATGGATCAACTGAAGGACCAGATGCATCTCACAGGTCCTGTGTCAGGCCTTTGTTGGGTTTTTTCCCTATTTCTAAAGGACATGACTTCCAGATATTTTTCATCTGCTGCATTTCAATTTTTAGGCCTGCCACTTCCTCTTTTGTTCTTCAGTTTGTTTGTTTTTCAGGACACATCTAAGATGTGCCATGTTTCTGGCTAATAAACTTGTGAATCACCTTATTGGTATTATTTTATGCCTGCCAGCCCCTGTTATCTTTTACATTTTTTATAGATTCAGCTACAGAAATGGGAACAAAGTATGTAGTTTTGCAACAGGCTGCAAATAACAAAGTGCCTAAAAATAAAATTTAAAATGGTTTCTTTGCTAAGTCGGCTGTTATGTGCTGACAAAATGCTTGAGTCAGGTGCCTTTTTATGCTCGAATGATTCATAGGTCTGTGCTGAGTGGCTTAAAAAACAAACAAACAAAAAAAAGTCCACTGAAAATTGTCAGGTACAAGGTGCATCTCCAAAGAAAAACTTTGGCCATCAGAAAGCCCGGAGAACTATTGCTAAAGATCACTTTAAAAAATTGCAAGAAAGTCTATCTCCTTGGAAACAAAATAGAAATGAGGGATGGCTCAAGACTTCTGCACAGTGCAATATATGCCAGAGCAGCTCATTCATATCTTATCCCCTAAATATTTATATTTTCCTAAGTATAACCAGGTACTTTTGGTGCCTAAACATAAACAGCAAGTGAAAACAAAGTGGAAAACACAACACTCCAAAGTGGTACGTGAGCCATAGTCTCCTGGCTTTCATACCAGTGACTGATGAAGCGCTCCTTCCTCCCTCTTAATGCAGAATTTATTGCTCTCGAAACTCCACAATCGAGGTGGATCAAGGACAACTTGTGTGTAAAAGGTATCTGACAGTCAAACAGTACAAACATGAGATTGGTATCAATCTTATCAAACTCTCAGCAAGAAAGTTATTAATGCATTTTCCCTAAAGTTTTTTTTCTTTAAACCACTAAGAAGTAGATAATAATAGATCCAATCACCAGCTCTCATTCACTAATTGAAGCAGTATATTCATCTGAATGACACATGAATCTCAATGACAAATGAAAGATCTAAAAACCTACACAATATCACATTCATCACATATCTATCAAATCTCCCTTTAAATGAATTCTAAGAAAAAATGATACACTTTTGCTTTGAATGAAGAAAGCAAAGTAAGAATATTGTCCATCACACATTGTAAGAAGTGTTGTATTGTACTGCACTTTGCACCATTGTAGTCCTCATAGTCACACTTTCTGCTTCTTATTAAAACCATAATTAACAGCCTTCCATCAGTTGACAGCATAGAGGTGCCTCTGAACTGAAATTGATTAAAGGAACTTTGTTGGATTTGGAGTGTGTGTGCGCGCGCGCGCGCGCGTGTGTGTGTGTGTGTGTGTGTGTGTTGCGGTAAGAAGCTTTAGTCAGAAATGTGGCAGCAGTGTAATTTATAAATCTATGCAGGTACAGCTGAGGAGCTTTAGCTAACATTTAAATCAGAATTCGAAGTGTGGCTGGAGTATTGCTGAACCTGTTGCTTTGCTCAGGATGATGCTGAAAAAACAAAACAAACTGTGTTGAGTGAAAAAAAAGTGTCTCAGAATGAACAACACGTCCAGCCTTAAGGAAGATGGGCTTCAAGATCACACTGGGTTCTACGCCTGTCAGACAAGAAATCTGAAATGCGGTGCTCAGGTGCACCAGGTGCACTGATCTGGACCCCTGAAAGCTGCAGAAATGTCACCTTGTCTGTGGAATCTGCTGGTCCACCGGTCAGTGACTTCCTAGTGTTAAATCCACTGAAGCTAAATAACTTGTTTCAATAGTCCATGATAGTGGTGATTTAATGGTTTGTGGGATGTTTTCTTGGCAGGCTTTGGGCTCTTACAGTAGAAATCGACTTTATTTTAAACTGGCTTATTTTAGGAAAATGGCAAATCTGGAGCAACTTGCATGCTGACCTGATCATTGCAATATTTAACTGCACACCAGAGTGTACGTCATTCTGTCCGAGTATTATTGCTTTTCTTTAAGGCCACAAATGATCCATCTTCTTATGGCGACTGGTTTCATGAACATGACAAGAGAATAGCGCACTTCAGTGTTCTCCTCAGTATGTAGATTGGAATTTAACCACCACCTCTGTATGGATGCACTACCTAGAAGAGTGTTGGTGGATGCACATACAGTACGTCAAAAGTCCAACTTCAAGCAGGTTTTCTATCCTTCTATTCTGGCAGCAGTAAAGAACAATGCAAGTTAATGCCCTAGCCTTCTGATGTAGTGCAGCTGTGTTGCAGTTATTGCCTGGGCAATTGGGTGTTTAATGCACATGCTTTCTTTGGTAGAATATGCAAAAAGACCTTAGAAGCACAAAAGACTCGCAGTAATTACGACACGTGTTCTTTAAACATAGATCTGGACAATTTGAGACTCACTGCACCATTACCTTCAACTTTTTTGCCCTGCCATTAACTCTTGTTATGCCTTTATTAGCATCTTGAGCCACATTCACCCTCACTGCTCCCCTTTGCTCTTTGTCCCATTGCTTGTTAACAATCTTACACTGGACAAATAGTTCAGAGCCTTTACTCGGGCATAATTCTCTTTCACTTAAAAAAAAAAAACCCTGCATTTTCAAATATGACTCAAGTAAAAATATGTATTTTGGAAAATGTACTGCAAATATTAAAAGTATATTAACAGTATAAGTGTTCAACGTGAGGAAATGGCCTACATTGTTATGTTTTACATGTTTGTGTGTTAAGTGTGTTAGTTGGAGTTCTAAATGTAACGATTAACCTTGATTAAAGTGACCGATGTTAGGTTGCAAATCCATCCATATGTTTTAACACAACTGCCACCATATTGGGTACACCTACTCAACTGCTCTTTAACACAAGTATACTGCTCAAAAAGTTAAAGGAGCACTTTTTAATCAGAGTATGGCATTAAGTCAATTAAACTTCTGGGATATTGATCTGGTCAGTTAGGTAGCAGAGAGGGTTGTTAATCAGTTTCAGCTGCTTTGGTGTTGATGAAATTAACAACAAGTGCACTAGAGGGGGAACAACGAGACAACCCCCAATACAGGAACGGTTTAACAGGTGGAGGCCACTGACATTTTTCCCTCCTCATCTTTTCTGACTGTTTTTTCACTAGTTTTGCATTCGGCTAGGGTCAGTGCCACTACTGGTAGCATGGAGCAATACCTGGACCCTACAGAAGTTGCACAGGTAGTACAACTCCTCCTGGCACATCAGTGCATTGCCAGAAGGTTTGCTGTGTCTCCCAGCACAGTCTCAAGAGCATGGAGGAAATTCCAGGCAGTTACTCTAGGAGAGCTGGAAAGGACTGTAGAAGGTCCTTAACCCACCAGCAGGACCGGTATCTGCTCCTTTGCGCCAAGAGGAACAGGATGAGTACTGCCAGAGCCCCACAAAATGACCTCCAGCAGCCTCTGGTGTGAATGTCTCTGAACAAATAAAACAGACTTTATCCGGATAGCCTGACGTCCTCTAGTGGGCCCTGTGCCGTGGAGCCTGATTTGCATTTCCATAGAATACCAGAATTGGTAGGTCCGCCACTTGCGCCTTGTGCTTTCCACAGATGAGAGCAGGTTCACCCTGAGCACATGTGACCGTTATGAAAGGGTCTGGAGAAGCCATGCTGCCTGTAAGATTGTTCAGTATGACCGGTTTGGTGCTGGGTCAGTGATGGTCTGGGGAGGCATATCCTTGGAGGGACACACAGCTCTCTACAGGGTAGGCAACAGCACCCTCACTACCATTAGACATCGGGATAAAATCCTTGGACCCACTGTCAGATCCTACACTGGCGCAGTGGGTCCTGGGTTCCTCCTGGTGCACGACAATGCACGGCCTCATGTAGTGAGAGTATGGAGGCAGTTCCTGAAGCATAAAGGAATTGATACCATTGACTGGCCCCCATGCTTCCCCAACTTAAATCCAATAGAACACCTCTTGGACATTATGTTTCACTCCATCCGCCACTTCCAGGTTGCACCTCAGACTGTCCAGGAGCTCAGTGATGCCCTAGTCCAGATCTTGAAGGAAGATCCCCAAGGACACCACCCGTCGCCTCATCAGGAGTATGCCCCAGCAAAATAGACTAGCTTGGTGCATCATTTTTTCACCTTGATTTTTGGGGTGTCTTTGAATTCAGCCCTATGTAGGTTGATAATTTTCATTTCCATCAAATAATGTGGCATTCTTTCATTGCTGACACAATACACAGCATGAATTTTTCCTCATTTAAATCAGATTTGTCTTCAAAGTGTATTTTAATTTATTTGAAAAGTGTATCTAATGAGCCAATCATGTGGCTGCAACTCAATGCATTTGGGCAGGTAGATATGGTCAAGACAACCTGAAGTTCAAACTGAGCAGTAAAATGAGGAAGAAAGGTGATTTCAGTAACTTTGGTTGTTGGTGAAAAAGGTTGTCGGTCCCAGATAACAGCTGACAACTGCAGATCTACTGGGACTTTCCACCACCGGTCTCTAGGGTTCAAGGAAAATGGCACAAAAAAGAGGAAATATCCAATGAGCAGCAGTTCTCCGGGTGAAAATGCCTTGTTGATGCCAGAGATTGGCCAGACTGATTTGAGCTGACAGGAAGGCAGCAGTAACTCAAATAACCAGATGGTAGGGCCAGAATTTGGCATAAACAACATGAAAGCATGGATCCATATTTCTTTGTATCAGTGGTTCAGGATGCTGGTGGTGGCGTAATGGTTTGGGAGATATTTTCTTGGCCCACTTTGGGCTCCTTAGAACCAAATGAGTGGCGTTTAAATACCACAGCCTACTTGAGTACTGTTGCTGACTATGTCCATCTTGATATGACTGCACCATCGCTGCTGATGGCTGCTTCCAGCAGGATAACATGCCGTATCACAAACCTCAAACAATCTCAAACTGTTTTCTTGAGCAGTGTACTGAAATGTATCCAAAGTCACCATATCTCAGTCCAATAGAGCAACTTTGGGACGTGGTGGAACACAAATCTGCAGCAACTGTGTGATGCTTTGTCAGTATGGACGGAAATCTCAGAGGAATGTTTCCAGCACCGTGTTGAGTCGATGCCATGAAGAATTAAGGAAGTCCTGAAGGCAAAACGGTTCTAACCCAGCAAAGCAAGATGTCCCTTATAAAGTGGCCAGTGAGTGTTTGTGCCATTGTGATATTTTTAATAAATGTTTCATTCTGTAAACTTGTCAGTCTACTTCAACTACAGCTTTTCATAGTTCTTCATAGGAGCCATTGGTGTGGCAAGGATAACTGAAAGTTCATCTAAAATGTCTTCTTTTAAAATTTTGTTTTATTACCAGCTTTGATTTTATTGTAATTTTTATACTTCTATTTACTATATTTTAATATTTATAATATAGTATAATATAAAGTACGAAGTAGGTTCTAAAAATACACCGGTAAAGTGGAAGTATTAAAAATATATATTTTATCATAAGTACATTAAATTTGTTTAATCCCATCACTATTTTTTGGTTAGTTGCTGATAAAATCTGTATGTCAAAATGAGAGCGGTAAAGCTGGGTCCTCCAGAAAAAGAAGCTTAGATGAGAGAGTGAGTGAGACAGTCAGCGACACAGACAGATTGTTTCTTGTGTGCCTGCATAGAAATGGAGTTAAATTGGTTGCTACCTTGCCCATCTGCCATAACAGCTGGTGATGCTCTAATATAAAAAGGAGTAAGAAAAAGATAGGCGTGCCCAAAGGCAATTGTTCCCATTTCTCTGAGAACCAATTTGGTGTTTTCATAATAAACCGAAGCTATACACTTGCACTGCGAGTTGATTAACTGGTTCAGTTCACCAAAAGCGTCTGCCATATGTTACTGTTTAGATTCGTTACATTTTGTTTTGTTGCATGTTTATTACATTCATTGCAGTTGGATAATGTTTTCCCAGTTTATGAATGGGATCTACAATAAACCAAAAAATCTGGCAGGCCAATCACTTTGAACCCTTGTCATTGTTTAGCACAGTCAGGGTTAGTCTTATCCGTGGATGCTGTCCTGGGGTCCTGAATCGGAGCTTACATGGAAGAAGTGGCTTGGCAGTAGATGAGACAGACAGCTAAATAATCAGCCTGCAAGACCTGGCAGTGGAATGTAATTACTGAATGAATGGACAAAGCATCTGTCTTTCTGGAGGCTTCTGGTGAGATCTCTGAGGACGGGAAAGGGAGGAAGCATTGTGGGGAGGAGGAAAGTGAGATTGAGGATAATGCGATGGGAAAGGTGAGGAAACGAAGGGCAGGGGACCTCTGAGGGCATGTCCTATCACATACTGTATCCTCATCATCTGTCTTGTCTTAGGTGTACAAGAACAAGCCGCACAGTTTGTGCGGCACATTTTAAGACAGGCACTTGTGAAAGCTAAGTTTGTATTGTTATGTCGTTTATAATTTTACAAAATGGGGAAAAAAGCAAAGACGGCAATATTCTTATCTTGAACAACAACAACAACAACAACAAAAGATTGCTCACTATTGCTTTGCATCTGAGCCTTTTCAATTTAGCAGCACACCTTGTAATGGTGGAAGATTTGTCACTCAAAATATTTCATCATTATTTTTCGAAACAATGGATATTCAATTTCACACAGAAGCAAACAAGCTGGCTTCTCATTTCTTCAGCAGTTGCCATATTTGCTGCTTGAAATGAATGTAATTAGTTAGAGAAATGTTATTCTTCAGCTGCAGGAGTCCATCTTTTTAAAGTTTCCACAGTTATCTTAAAAGGTCAAATATTCAAATTACTGTATATAATTCTACAACCCTTCAAGAGAGAGGCTGCAAATATGTATTAGGCAGAAGGTCTGCATCCTCATCTGCTCATGCTCCAAATGGAACAATTTTATACTGAGAAAATTACATTATTCTGCGCTTTTTGATACTCTTGTCACCTTTACAAGGAAAAGGGATTTACTAATGAGGACTAATGAGTGAATTTCAAAATAAAACTCCACATAATGTAGCAAATGTAATTGGTGTTAAATAACCTCCTGGTTCCAGTATAGTCTTGCACAGGATGCAGATAATACCTGAAAGACTTTAAGAGTTTAGAAGAAACGCTGTTACTGCTGCATGTCAGCTACAGCTGCAGTATGACGTGCTAAAAACGGCAGCATTTCATTCATAAACACTTCTTCTGTTTTTTTTTTCTGATTGGATTTGGAAAGGAAATAAAGAAGACAGCCTCTTTAAATGATATGAATTAAAAGTACTGCTTCTTTAACATGTGAGAAAGAAAAAGCCTTGACAGGTGTGTCTTAATCACAGACACTATAAAAGATGGATGTAGCCACTGTGACGTCACCCACTGGTTTTGGATGCCTAACACCAGTATCCACGTGGATGCTAAAAACTTCAGCCTATGGAATTGTTATTAAGGGGGGAAACTATAAATACATGGTTGGGCAGCTCCTGTAGGTGCAATGTGTAGGTGGCCCAATACTTTTGCCCATATATTGTACCACTTCATGCAGTCCCTGTTTGTGGGAGCACTTGGTGAGCAATCCTTTGCAGTCCTTGTGTTTATAGCTGCCATTAATGCTGTTTCACTCAAGACTATAAAAAGAATTTGAATGAACTGCAATTATATTCCTGCTTCAGAATGAAATAAAAGTGCCATAACAATACAAATAAGACTGTCAAATGAAACTGTTCAGCCATGGGTGGATATTTGTTTTGTTTGCTTCTGAACAAGCCATGCACTCTGCAGCTGGTTATGAACTCTCCAAAGTGGTTTGCTTTCTACCGGAAAGGTGAAAGAGTGCTCCGCTTTCATCTAACACTATTCAGCTCTACAGCACTGAATAGACTTCCCGAGATACTTCCAAAATCAAGACAGACAAGTCATCTCGGCAAATACACATTCTGACCCTTAAACCCTGAAAAATAAGAGTTCAGGCTCAAGTTGTAGACTGAAATTCCTCCGTTTTTTCAGCCTGTTTCTAGACGTCCGGCCTCACGGTGGTGATTTTCTGAAGGGTTATTTCTATTCTTGCTGTTGCTCCGCAAATTTCCATATTGCTTTCAATCTCTGAGCCTATAATTAATTGAAAAGTGAAATTGCTTTTCAAATTGTTTCAACTTGCATCGACTGACCTAATTAGTTCAATGATTGCACTCACCGGGAAGAGATCCCTGCCTAAATGATGCGACTAATTTGAATGAATATTTTAAGCCCATATCTGCAATTAATGTAATTTACATATGTAATCTGTCTGTTTGATTACTTAATTATGTTTGTATTCCCGACGCTGTCACTGACAGGTGTCTTTAGAGTATAGCAAAATAAAGACAAATCCAGATGTCCCACTTCATTCAGCTACTGTAGTTTGTATTGCAGAAACTGTGGCTCTACCTGCATTACGGAGCTGTCGAGTTCCTGTGGCTTGCAACGACTTTACATCTACCCCTGACAAATTTATTCACTGTCATCTGCGGACTCGTTGGAGACTGACAGAAATGGATTTTTCTTGCAGTTAGCACCCCATGGGTCTAAAAAGATGAAAAAAAAAGGATGAAATAACACACAGAAAGTCTTTCTTCTAGTTTAGCCATCTGGTCAAAACTATTTTGGAAAGCTGCTGTGTCAAAGTTTTGGAATAAAGCGGAAGGAGAGTGCAGAAGACATTTTTTTTTGTCTTCAGCTAATATTGTGACTTCCTAATGATCAAATTTCTGCGCTACTTTTAGTCATTTAATATTCAGTGTGAAAATGCCTGCTCAGATTACTTTTGCAATGCAGGTTCCCTGGATTTATTTGGAGAAAAGACTTGAAATGATCTGAATGTTTTTAGTTGAATTACAAGCAGCGCTTTGCAATAAGCTACCCCACTTCCAATGGGACCAAAGTACTCCAAAATGAAAAGTGTAGCACTGTGGAAAATATGCTCATTTGCTTTTTTGTGCAAAGCGTTAAATAAGAAAAGGATTGATGCCACTGATATTTGTCTGCCACATATACTTAGCTTATTATAGCACAAAATCACTACACCCAGGGGTAAAAGTTGAATTTGGCTGGTCAGGGAACCCTAAGATCAGGTGCAGCGTGGGGAAATGACTCACTTAGAAATAAGCCACACAATAAATTGCACTGTGAGTCCCATTTTCTTTGCGGACAGACTGTGACCAGCTGCTGTTGCTCTAAAGGTTTGCTGCTCTTCAGTCACATTGTTATATATTATATGAGCTATTACATCATCTTTCCAACCCCTAGTCAGTGCAATGCTATTATAAAGGTAAATCATACTAAAAAGCACCATCAGTTTAAATCCACATCGATGACAAAGTCCTTCTAGAAGCTGTCGTCTCGCCATGCCTCCTGGTACTTACTTAAATACTTAATTTGAAGTATTATCCAAATTAACTTTAATTCCAATGGTCAACAGGACATAAAACATACATGTATAAAATCTATGGGAAAATCTGATAAACAAAAAAGGATTTTTAGCTAGCTTTCCTGCTATGGAAGGTAGACTTTTACTATTATCTTTACAGCTGCAGAATTACCTAAGAGTGTGCATAGGCACCACAGAGCACGCACGCTGCCTTGCACCTGTGCAGCACAGTGCATTACTGTAAACTGTACCATAGTACTGCAACTACTCAGCTCAGCATGCAACTGCTTTATAGTATTACATTTGAATTAAAGAAAATTATTAGAATTAAATTTTTTGTAAAAGACACAATTCACAAATAACCAGATAACTTCAGCGACACATCATGTACAAATCCAGTATCCGGCGTCAAAACAAGTAACATCAAGTAGGACATTACATGCAGGTTTTAAATTTGTAGTTTATCAAATGTCACTTGCTGAGCAGTCCTTACTTTATCTTCCTCTACTGCCCCCCCCCCCCCTTTCTTTTTTTCTTTCTTTTTTTAGATTTTTGGCTCCCAGGAAATGGACCTTCAGCTAGCAGACAGACTGAGATCCAAACTGCACAGAAACAGTTTTGTGCACAGTTTGAAAGGCTGCATTTGAAATTATCTACCAAATTCCGGAAACAGTAACTTTGTTTATGCTTGCTCCCCCTCTGTAGCGGCAGCTAGATAGTGAAGTACCACATGCTAACGTTACCGGCGTCTGCATGCATGGATGCATAACAGGGATGACAACGATGAAAAACGAAATGTGTGTAGTGTGCAGACGGGGCCAGGGGTGATATTCATTTTTCTGTGGCATCAGCTGGAAGCAAAGTCAGACTGAAACACATGAAAAATTCACTTGCTTGATAAAATTATATCATAAAGTTCTGATTAGATTGAATTACTCAGTAACTGAAGCAGCTGAAACTCCGATCAATCCTACTCATTTAACCCGAGTGCACCTAAAAAAAGCCCTGCTGATTAACCCCATTACCCCCCCCCCCCCCAGTTATTAAACAACGATATTTTTGTTTAGTGTTTTAGAGCATGAGTCATATTACCCATTCTTAGACTATGTTAAACTAAGCAAACTGGCAGCTACCTGAGAACCATGGTCTTAAATTTTACAGAGAACTTTTTTTTATCTAACGCTTATCAAAATAGCAAATTCCACCAAGAGCATTTCCCAAGATGTTGAGCTATTCCTTTAAAACATCAGTATTCCCACAGTACAGCCATGCTAAAACACAGTGCTCGATTATAAACTAAGAAAAGCAGGCTGCTGTTTCATGGCCTGAGACCCTCACCCATTTTTCAACACCAAGCGTCTGCATTGCTCTCTGCTTCTCTTGTGGCAGCGAGCCACTTGTCTCACACCTGCTGTTTTCCTTTTTTTCCCCCTGTCATTGGTAATTAGTGGTAGGCGGCGGGGGGGGGGGGGGCCGG
>JAVDPK010016661.1:14930-39153 GCA_034780415.1 Cichlasoma orientale
AAAGAAAAGGATAAAGAAACCAGAGGATAAGGAAAGGAGATGGTATTATTCTGGCTTGTTTTCTGCTCTCTGTTATCACCTTTTACCTGTGTGGGACTGGCCATCTGGCATACCAGAACTCTCCCGGTGGGCCTTACGTGACTTTTGGGCCAACACAGCTGTCTACAAAAACATCAGAGTGCCAAAATGGATAAGACGAGAGAGTCACTGGCAGTGGGGACATACGCAATGAGAAGGACTGGAAAAGGGGGGTAAATTAAGCAGAAGGTAATGGGCTGCCTTCCTGGATCAACAATATGTCAGGAGAGATGAGATTAGGATGATTAGCAAGGTGATACTTGTCTGGAGTGAAGGAAACACCCTTCATAAACTGGAGTAAAGTTTTATTGGTGAACAAACTGGCTGCTGTTTGCAAATTCCTGTTGATGACATTACAGTAAAAGTTAATTTGCACTCTCTGCACAACTTCAATTTGGCTAGCTCGCCACTTTTACAAACACATAGTTTGCTCGTCACCGTGTGTTTGCAAGGATGTCACAGCGGCTAGCTAACACACTATGCAAAGTGGCTAAGGCAATTAGTAAACAGTTGCTAGCGTAAAAACGATGCCACGATTTTGTTAACCACCTTTTATCATTAGCAGTGGGCCAGCTGGCAGCTTGTTGTTGCCAGTGTTGTTTTGGAACCTGAAAAATCCTCTCAGGAAGCAAGACTCACGTCATAGGGAAATAAAATCAAGACGCCCCTGCTTCTATTTATTTACTAAACAGCGATTTGTGCATCTTTACACCCATTGTCATGTTAGTGCAAGCAGTTTGCACCTCTCTGACAGGGTGCAAGCACTTTGTTTTAATAGATTTATCAAAGGAGTTCCCCCGCATCCTTTTTGACTTTTATGTTGACAGTTTATTCACTTCACTTTTTTCTGCTTTTTTTTAAGGACATACCCAAAGAGTTCACAGGAAATATTCTGAGTTATGGAGGCTTTTTCTTCAAGTAGAAAAGAACAATTGTCCAATCAATTATTTATCACAAAAAGCATTACCTATTTCTTCCACAAGTCTCTGAGTACATGATATAAACTTGAACAGTCACTTTTTTAAAGTAATTTAGTTGTTTCTTTTGTCTAAATCTTAGTCTGCTCTTACTCATTGCACACCTTTAGTGTTGTTAGTGGCATGGATGGCATGCATATTCAGGCGAGCACAAAGATGGGTGGCATGTGATCGATCATGGTGGGCCAAAATGCCAGGGCCAATACCTTTGTCTCAGACAAGCCCTGACAGACCCCGTGTTATAGGGAATCCAAACGGCGTAGGGGTTGAATGGTCGTGCTTTAAAGGAAACTTTTTTCGTAGTTTATGGCAGTAATTCCAAATTCAGGGCAGAAAGACAAGAAAAGTACATTTATCCTACAAAATTACATACTAACGCATGACGCAATGCCTCTGATTTCTTTCCTGCTTATTATTCTGACGATTTCTACACTCTTTGATTGAAGCAATTTTTTACATCACTTAAGCCTCGATTATATTTTCCACAAGTCTGCTAGCGTCTGCTAGGGTCTGCTAGCGTCTGCTAGGGTCCGAGTGATGTAAATTTCATCCTGGACTTAAAGGACTACATGATGTATGACTGCATGATGTATGACTGCTCGGCTGTCGGGTCTCCAGCTGTCAGTATCCGTGTCCACAACAGAGTATAATCCAAGCATTCGTTTTAACCTGTCTCACTGATTATGATAGGTCACAAGTAGACCTTGCTTCCTCAGCCTTAAAAGCTGAGAATCACTGGCTTATAGGACATGCAGACACAATTTAAAAAATCATGATGGCAGTTTAAACATTCTCCTCTCTGCTTTTTCACATCACTAGAAGCTGCCATTTGCTGCCCAGTAAAAAACTAACTGGGCAGCAAATGGCAGATAAATATAATCCAGAGAATCATGTTACTCTTGTGAAACAACGGAATTCATAAGTAAGCACATTTATATCCACTAATAATGCCAGAGTAGGCTATTTGAGTGAAGATTTCATTTACCTTTCCATCAAGACAAATGTCCAAACCACATGTTTGCGCGCTGATGAGTGCAGGCGCAGGGTGTATATTAGAGAAATGGATGGAAAAGGAAGTAATGGCTATAATAACTGCTGTTATTGCAGAGAACATACAGCAATGTGCTGATTTCTTCTGATGTCAAAACCTGGGGGGAAAATCAATATGAAGAATGGAGCCTTATTTACACACACCACCTGATAGACTGTGGCTCACTGCAAGATGTCAACAGGCCACTAATGTTTCGGGAGCTGATTGCTTTTTTTTTTGTGTGTGGCTAAGTGGGGAATTAAATGACGGTAGTTCTATTTTTAACCCTAAACCCATCAGTGAGTAGGGCTACATTTTGGGAAGACAGATGTTTTTGTCTTTTTTTTTTTTTTTTTTTGTTAACCTCAATCCGTTGAGGATGCAGTTGTGTTCAGGATGCATATTTGCAGGGACATGTGCACGCACGCAGGCAGCCACAGAGCTGGGATTATCACGTATGGGTGGGGCTCACTACAGCAGCTATTCTTTGCAATAAAAGCACACTGATTTCTGCATTTCTTCCCTTTTGCTTCTCCTAGTTAGTAAAGGTTCTGCATAACTTAACATCATTTAAATAACAATGTGAATGCCTCCGTGTAAAAAGCTCCAAGTCTGTCCATATGTTGTAGTCTGTTAAGAATTATCTGTCAGCCTGAATCAGAATGTGGAGCGGAATACATTTTCACCATCTCCAACAGTCCCCCCGATACCTCCAAGTGAACCGTTTGTTGAGAGAAACATAAAAGGTTTGCTCGGTGGACATGTTTTTGCCCTCAGGGGTACACAAACTCAATAGCTAGCTAGCTAGCTAGCCATCTCTTCTTGAGTGCACCTGTGCTTTCCTAGTGGCACACACTGAAAATTGAGGTCATGATCCTTGTGAGTATGTGAGTCAAGATGCCTCTATGCTAGAATATCTCTCTTTCTCTTCTCTGTTTCAGTTTATATCTCCCTGAAAAATCTATTTGCGGAATTTCTATGTACATTATCCCCATTCCTGAGAACATGCAGAAATGCGAAGGATATATTATTCACGTGCATTTGCAGCCCCTTTTGCATAACCGATATTCATCTCTTGCATAGATCTGCATTTTTGCATCAGTTAAAAAGCATGCATCTAGGCTTAAACGTGTATCTGTAAACTGAAAAACTACACAGGATGTAGTGATGTAATTATTTATGTACATTAGAGATGCGAGATTCTTTGCAAACACATGCATTGTTTGTTATTGTCTGCAGAAAACACAAATTAGTATATTTAATACATGTCAAGTTAGATCAAGCCAGTAGCTTGATAAACATACAAAAAGTGAAACAGTGTGAATGATCTCCAAATTATAAATTAAGCTATGCACTATGCAAGAGTTTTGAATGTATCAGACCAAATTAAAGATATGCAGCAAAATTACCATCACACCGCTTCAGTCTGTAAGTAAAGATGAGTTTTGTTGTCAGATGCAGTCCCACAGAAAGAAAGTATAATTATTTTATGATAATTTTACTTCGCTCTACCCTTTGGTGCCCTTTGTATAAAGTGATGGTAGATTTTCTCTGTCTACTCTATATTTGGATATAAACTTCAAAGATCTTAAACCTCTGACTCCTGTTTTGAACGCCCTCCCTCCCTTGCCAGTGTGCCCCTAGGCATGTAAAAGGCCCCCAGTACCTTGAAACATAAGATGAAGACATCTAATATGAAAGAAATGCAGAATGCTTTGAGTTATTTGTGGCTGTCTTTTTCCTGTTAATTTGTCTGCCTTTGTAGTTGTTTTGTGTCTCTTCGTGGTCAGTTCGTGTCTTTTTGTAATAATTCGCGTCTCTTTGATTGTTTTGTGTCTCTTTGAGGTTAATGTGCATTTTTTTTTGTCTTTTTGCATTATTTATGGTTGTTTTCTGCCTCTTTGCAGTTATTTGTGATTATTTTTTGTCCATTTTAAGTCTTTGTAGTCATCTGATTGACATTCCAAGATGAAATCCTTCAAACCAACACTGTAGCCCCCGGGGAGCCCTGACCGCTAGCCCCCAGGGATTGTGCTCTGAAGGCCCATTCAGCAATTTAACCATGCTTATGTTATATTGTTTGTTGTCTCTCTCTGCTCTTCTTTTCTGTCCTCACGTTTTGCTTACCCCAATTGATCCATGCAGATGGGCACCTTCCCTGAGTTCCTGTCTCCTGGAGATTTCTTCTTTTTAAAATAGAGATTTTTCACTCCACTATTTCCAGCTATTCCACTATTATTGCACTGTTGTGGTAAAGTCTTTACCTTACAATAAAAAGTTCCCAGAGATGACTGCTGTCGATTGGTTAATTCAATTAAGAAATTCAATTGTTTCTTTATTCAGACTTTATCAAAACAACTTACATTGTAAATAAGCTTGCAAATGCAGCTGTCATTACAGTGCGGGCACGGCACAGTATTAGGTCTCATGTGTGTCAACACTGTGGTGTTCAGTCTGCCAATACATCCACAACTGGTCACAAGCAGGTGAGAGACAGCTGAGGCCAGCAGGAGGACAGCAAGAACAGCTGATCCCTGCAGAACCAGCTTGGAGCTGACCCAGATGAGGACTCTCCACTGTAATCGGAGTCCCTGAGGTAATCTAGGCAAGACATTATCTGCATCGTTGCTTCTCTGCAGCATCTGGAGGGCTCTGCCACCTGCTTTGAAAGGCTCCACACTACTCCTCTGCCTCTTTTTTTTTTTTTTGTTGTTGTTTCTGATTTGTTTATTTTTCTGTCACGCACTCAGCAATGAGCACACAGTCATTAAGACATGCCAGAAATCCTGGATCAAGTTGTCAACTTTATAACCCTGTCGCTTTACTGAAAGCAGTTTACCAAGATTCACTCTTTCCAGTAAACTGTGCAGCCCTTTGCAGTCCTGAATTAATCACCACGGGCAGTGCGCCACTGTTTATACAGTAGCAAAAGAAAAAGATCTAAAGATCTTCTGAATCAGATGTTCCCCATGTATGATGTTCCCACATTTGATATTGTCATGCCCAGTTCATCTTTAGATTGCAAAAGAGTACTCGCTTTTGCATCTTAATGATAAATTAATTAGGTGAGCCTTAGATGTTGCCTATGGCCACCAAGAATGTTTTAAGTTTTTGAATCTAATTATGCATTTTGATTTTAACCTCTATAAATTGACCTAGGAGCCCATACTCGCTGTTATTTCTGTGTTTTATCTTTTTAATGCTGCTTTTAATATTTTATAGTGGCCTTTCGGGAGATTCTTATGTTTATTTAATCTGCAATGTTTTCTGTTTTTTTTTTTTTCAGTGCTGCAGCGAGGTAAAGAAAACATTTCATCTTTGTAGGACAGAAAAAGTTCAGTGCTTTTCTAAATATTTGATCAGCTTGTCTTTTCCCATGCCATTGTTCTAGTTTTCTGCTACTCAACTTACTGCGGAATGGCGAGCGCTATCAGGGGAAACAGGTTACTGAAGTGTTGGAGGGGATATTTCCTGCTTAGGAAAAGTAAAGTAAATGCACACGAGCCGGAGATAAAAGCTGAAATCTTGTTATTAAACTGTCTGCTCTTAAAGGTCAAAGAATTGAAGAGCCTCATTTGCATCTGATTCTTTCTTCTGCTCTTTCTCTACAAATGTACATGCAAATTAGCGTATGCTTAAAAATGTATGTCTTTTTTCTGTCTGCTGCCAAAATATTTCAGCCACATTTCCATAATTCTATATGTACCCAAACTGAGACCTTCCATTACTCCCAGAAAAGACGTGCAGAAAACAGACTAATCATCTTTGGCGCGGTCATCTTTCTGCCTGAGGGTTAAACTTTAATGATGATGTTTGGCAGAGTGATGTGAAAAACATGTATTAAAATGCCAAAAAGTTAGGTATGATGAAACAGGCTTAGGCATCTACAATGAGACTAACAATTTTCTAAAATTACAGTTTAATTTGGGGGGGGGGGGGGGGAGTGCTGCTGCATAAACCTGTGACATTTTAGTCTAAAGAAATAATACTTATGTGTAGCAGGAGCAGAAATGCTGCATCCATTTGTAATCTAAATACTGATTTTGAGGCCTGGAAGCTGTCACGTTGGCTGGATCGATAACTGAAAAACGCTGGAAAAGCAGTACATAAACTGCACTTTCCTCGCGAGCAGATCTTCCAACCACTGACCTTTGCGACATCTTAGCTCCGTGCCCTTTTGTGAGGTTTGTCCTAATCTCATAGCCCTAACCTTACTTCCTCGCTAAAAATAGAGAAAATAATTCCTCTATGAATTACTGTACTTTGCTCTGATTGGTAAAAATAATTATTTTTGCCTTACTACATGGACAATTCTGTTAATAATTTCTCTGCACATACCAAACACATGCCAAATCTTAGTTTGTCTTGTTTTCCATATTTAATCGAAGGTAGTTCAACCAAAAATAAATAAATCACTGTTTTGCGACTGCTCCCAGTGTCTTCATGAGCATCAAGTTACAAGGGTGCACACACTCGAGATCAAATGTTAATTAAATATAACTAAAGCAAAACTTTGCTTTCATGCGCGATTCTAAAATTGCAATCGGGTCTCAGCGTGTCAGCGCAGAAGTCTCATTTCAGTGATGCACAATAACTCAAATGGTTCCCATAATAGACACTGGAAAGTCATTCAGCCTGACCCTATTCTTCAGATATGGGTTTAATTGCCCAGAATATGAAGTGCAAGATCCCCTCACTTATCAAATTAACAGCTCAGAAAAGAACAGTAAGGTACTTAACACTAGTCTCAGTAGAATGAGTCATGCCAAAGGTAAGCTGTTTATCTGCTAAAGGGAGGGGGAGAAGGAAGAGAATGCCTCATTGAGAGAAATAAAACACATTGTAAAACATTCTTTTTAGTTTGGTACTTCAGGTCATGTTGACATGGTTGACTGGCTGCCAAAATGCAGATGAAAGAAGCTGTGAGTCGATAATAATATGGAGACACTCCTGTGAGATGCCTTTACAACTACCAGATTACAAAAAAAATCAAGCTTTAGGTGCAGCGAGTGCCTTGCAAACTTCCTTGCCCCACATTTTTCCTCTCAGGTAACAAAGACTGCCCTTTCTTCTTTGTGGTGCAGCCTAAGAGGAATTCAGGTATTGTTGCTTTTATTCATACTTAATCATGCTCTCAAAATAGCATTACACTAATGCAGTAAAGAGCGGTGCAGTATGCCTTTTAGGCAAGAAAGAGAAACGTGATTTTATGTAGATATTCAAATGTAGCAATTTATTTAGTGTTGATTTATTTATTGTTATACTATAATAATTACCAGGAAGACAATAACCATTTTTGTCATGCTAATTTTCTAGATTGATATATAAAGATGGAAAACAGCAACCAAATCCTTTCCTATGTATAACCTTTTACTCGGTTATGGAAATCCAATTAAAACAATGCAGAGATGAACTGATACATCACTGCCTGGCAAAAATTATAAAGACCAGAGCAAACTTCAGATTAACTTTGCAGCTACCATACATTCAGACAATGGCATGTCATAAAACGGCATTTGCAGTCTATTTATATAAGTGAATTTATGATATTAAATCAAAAATCATAAATCAAGTAAAAATCCACCGCTGCTTCTTAAACATGATGAAACTTTTGAGCTCCCTTTCCAACACTTTGAAGAAAATAAACAAAAAAGTCTGCTCAGGTTTTGTCCTCCTTTAATGTTTTTTTTTTAAATCAGAAGGTGATACTAACGCAACACGTATCTACACACACACACAACACCACCATACCTGCATGCAGTTTCATGCATCCCATAGTTAAGCACATGCTTAGTGCACGCATAGCTGACTCTTGTGTGATGTTTTATTCATGGTGGCAGAGATAGATCCACACCTGAGCTATGAGCTATCACACTTCTCTGTAAGACTCCTGTGCGGTTCTGGCTTGGCCCAGATAACAGAAAACCTGCCTGGAGCACAGACACAACACTGCAGGACGTAATAGAAGCTATCATAATGCTTAGCAGGAAAAAAATGTCCAAAGAGCTCATACTGTAGCGGCATGGCAGAAACACCTCTCAACTCAGGGCATGAAGACATGTTTATGTCTTGTGATGTAGTGGGTTGAAGTTTGAAAGCCAACAGATGGATTGATTTTGAATGAATGAACTGAAACTTATGTGCACTGAAAGTAATGAAGAGGTTTCCTTCAAAATATTATCAAAAGGCAACTATTTCACACAGCTAATGAAGGATTTGTATGGCTTTGGTTTGTACACGATTCTGCAAAGATAAACTTGAGGAATGTGTGACACCTTGAAGAAGTTGCTGAGAATATTATCTGGACACACTAAAATGCCACATTTCAGGCTAAAATACAGGCCTTGGAAATTAAAGCCATTCTTTCACCTAATGACTTAGCATGCGAATGTGTTCAAGGCTTAAATTAGTTCTGTGACTTAGAGATTTTTTTTAAGGAAATGTAATAAAATCATGGCTGGAGTGCTAAAACCGATGACACACTGATCACTTGTATCTGGATTTAATTGTTGGATTCAATCGTAATGCTTCTTTTTCCATCTCTGACACACTCTGAGGCAAATTCACACCTACTCCAACACAATGCACCCTATAATGTATTTACTATGTGTCTACAAGCGAACACTGACTCTTCCTAGATTCTTAACGCTGTTTCTAAATTGGCTCGCAAATTGGACACCATTAAAACCACCTCATACATCTCCTTTATGGTCTGCATAGATCTGACCGAGGGCAGAGAAATCAATACTTAATAACAGCTTTTCAATTCTCTGTAACATGTTTCATCTTAATTGCTGGAGTCAGTTTGCCTTATTAACAATCTAAGTTTACCTACTCTGTTTTTCATCCAGTAGTTATTAATGTTTAATTTCGCCACGTTAAATTATTCTGATTCTGATCTACTATGCAAGCCTGTTTAATGACACTGGGACAGTCTACACTCAGATTTAATGGTCCACTCTCCTATGTTTTATTGGCCTGCAGTATTACACTGACAAAATCTCTGTTCTGTTAAACTGAACACATATGTGTTAAATGGAGCAAAATGATGAGATCTGATACACAAGCTTAACTCCTTAAAAATGGGAAGCTAACAACAAAGTCAGAAATTATTTAGATCAGTCCAGAAAAAAAAAAAAAAAGAATAAGTCAAGTAAAGATGGTGAATTTCTGCTGAGTACCATTAATTTTTGGCTATGGATCCACACACAACAAATAACTCCTGGTTGCAAGCCTACATGTAGATCTTTGCTAAGACTGCATGACATCTGTTTACTTTTTTTTTTCATTTCTTGTAGCACCACGATAATCTGAGGTTAAACCTGCCTCTTGAATGATTATTTCACTCTAAGTCCTCTTTTAGTTCATTTCCTGTAAAATCAGATTTGACAAATTCAAAAGTATTTATGCATCCAGGCCCACAAAAGCCGATTTGAGTTTGTTGATTAAGAAGGGCACTTAAGTGTGGGAAGATATTTGCCCATGACATACTGCAATGGAAACTCTAACCTAATTATCACCCCAACTTGGTAGCCAGCTGCAGCTTAAAGCTGCAGTAAAAGAATTTGTTATTTCTGCTCCTCCAAATCGATATATGGATAGACTTTCGATACTTTATCCTTGGGAGATAATTGCATTCATTGCAGTGCATCCTTCCTTGAATGTATCTACTTACATTTAGTCTTCAGCTTGGACGGCGTGAAGATTGTTGAACTCACGACAAAGAAAACACTGTGATCGAACGAGCTGCGTGCGATTTCCAATCCGTGTTCTTGAATTGTTGACCACGACATTTGATTTTTAGGAAGCATTAGGCACAGATCGATCACAGCAGGTAACCTTCAGGTAACATTGATGAAGAATGCCTTTTCTAATCAACAATTTGAGCAGCCCTTACAAAATAACACGTCAGCCACAGGTGCATATTTCTGTCACCTTATTCTTTATTGTAAATACAGAAACGTGTCACTTATCCGCTCACATTATATACCTGCAAGAGGGAAAATGTCTGTTCATCCTCGTTGAAAACAAAAACGCATTGAACTCCCCCAAGAATCAAAACTCCCCTCGTCCACCCAGCATCATCTAGTCAAAAAAAATAACATCCAAAAATACTTGACACTGCCACCAGCAAAAGTATAATGAAATCGGAAAAAGAGAGGAACACAAAAACAACAAACCTGTGAGCACAGCTGCAAGAAAAGTACCACGTTAAAATGTCATCGGGCTTTAAAAATGATTCCCCTTTTTTATATAAAGAAAAGAGGAGCAAAGTAAAATCAAGGATCGCATCGGTGGGATTTCACCGAGACATCAAAATCACAAAACTCGAAGGCAACAAACAACACTGCAAAATGCAAACCAAAGCATAGCAACAGCAAAAGTCGACAGAAACAAAAAAGAAAAATTAAAAATGTTTCAAAACCAGCAATAAATGTTTGAAAAATCTCAATACTGACAAAACCTGGTTGGTTTCGACCCTCGAAACAAAACTGCAAGCAAATAAAGGCTTTCTCAAGCCCGATAACGCACCCGTTTACCCTCTTGGCACTCTCGATCAGAATAACTGCATGCTAAAAACTTGAAGCCTGGATGTGGAAAAACGCTCAAAACCACCATGTCAATGCTCAATTCAACCACCAGCAAAAGGAGGAAAAATAAAAAAGGGGGGGCAATTAAAAAGACAAAAAATGCTTACAAAAAAGCCATTGGAAATGTACTCACCGAGCGGGAGTAAAATGTTGCAATAAAAATGTGATATGGCTCAAAATACAGTATGGCGGTGCAAGCCGAAATGCTGTGCCTTTTCTCTAGATCTCTGCCTCCAGTTCTGTCATGTGACTGATTCAGCCCCGACTTCCAGCAATGAGAGACCAGTGTTGAACAGCTGATGCTGAATGCTCTCCTAACGGCTTGGCTCTCTCCAAAAGTAAAAAGAGGTAGTCCTTATCATCCCACAGTTCACAGTTATGACTGAGCAGCTTGTCTGTTTTTTTTTTTTTTTTTCTGTTTTAAAGATGCAGAGCTCACGCGGTGTCAGCGCCACGCCGCGATCCAGGCATGCTTTCATTTCATTCAGTGCAAGCGCGGGCTCGGATAAAGAGCAGGGTTCTTTTCTCTTACTAGGGATGAAGGAACAGGCGTGTGTGTTATTACAGCGGGGGTTCGGTCAGCGTATGCGTACTGAGAAAACTGCATCGCAATAGCATGCAGCCTCGTCCTCGGTGCTTAAACGGTGGAAGTGCAGCACATTCAGGACGAATATCACACCGTTAACAACAAACCGCCGCTGACCGTGGTACTGAAATTGGCGGCTGTAGAGGAGCCGTGTCCGTAGTGCTCAAACAGAACGTAATACACTGATGACCAGAAAATAAAACGAATGCATTATACTTGGACTGTAAGAGCACCGGGCCCTGTCCATGGTGCTGAAACTTATATTATTGTATATCTGAAGCCTTTTTAAGACATTTATTATCTTCAGCTGTGTACATTGTCTTTATGTTAAATAATTTAAACACATGCAACCCCCCCCCCCACACACACACACACAGAGAGAGAGAGAGAGAGAGAGAGAGAGAGAGATTTCTATGTTTCAGTTTCAACACCATCTTCCCTTAATGTTTTCAAGCAGGAATTTTAGAGAATTGGGGTAAAAACGTGTGAATATCAATTTTTTACAGCATGGCAGTAGGTATAATTTATCGTGTATACAACTATTGTATAGTGCAGAACACAGACACAACTATACATTCAGTATTGCACTGTCTTCACTGTGTGACTGAAACTAAGAAATGGAGCACTTTCAGGACAAAGAAAATAAGACAGGAGAGGCTTTTCTGGCCATGTGTGTGTTGCTGAAACCGAAGCACAAAAGAAACAGAAACAGTGAAGCAAAACAAAGGTGTTCAGGCTTGTTCCATTGATTTTGTCATCTTACATATTATGTAGCCTAAAGCCTGGTTTAGAAGGTCCTTGGTAGTGAATAGTGATTAAGACAATGAACAGAATCATATAGAACAATGTCACCAACCATACTAAAAAAAATACAGCAGGTCTTTGTTACAGAGTATGGATTGCAGACTGTTTTTTTTTTGTTTGTTTGTTTGTTTGTTTTTTAAGTATAGCGCGGCAGTTTTTTTTTTTTTTTTTTTTTTTTTTTTTTTTTATTATTTTTTTTATATTTTTTTTTTATATAGCGCGGCAGTTTTAGCACACTCGCCGTATAGTAGGGAATAGGAAATTCCTAGGTAGACACAGCATAAGATGGACCACCTATTGAATAGTAAATGATTTGTTTTCTTAGCTATAGTCTCAGTAATATGCAGCTATGTCTCTGGTGCTGAACGCAAGTAGATATTGAGGGAAATAAACAATAGCTGCTGCACTGAAACTGGAATTACCTATAAATGTAAATGAAAAATTGAGTTTGAACAATACTTAAGTGAATCCATTATCTCACTTCATTTATTTATTTATGTATTTTTTTGGCTAGTCAATTGTAGATTGAAGTATTTGGATAGTGTGAGTCCACATATAGAATAACAGAACTGATGTTCAGGTAAAAACTATGCATATATTAAGGTAAACAGTGAACAGTTTTGATTCCAAATCACTCCCTACGCATTAGTACCTCTACCACCACCACACACACACATATATATATATATATATATATATAGACTGAGTGAACGAATGAGTGATATTAGATGGAGCAGTATTCATAATATAATTCATCTCCATCTGTGCTCCTAAAGTAGTACATTAGGATGAATAGTTTTTGAAATTATACTCTTTTAATGTCACTAAGCCCTGTCCATTGCCCTGAAACTGAGTGAGTATAGCATATTTGGGGCAAACAACTGTATCAAAACTGTACATTTTGCTGAAACTGGTTTGCTTTCATCCTGTACTTGATGTGTGTAACACTTTCTGTTTAGGTATGATATTGAAAGAGACACTGCATGGATTAATTCTATATTTTTAGCCGTTTATTCATATTGTTTAAGACCGAGAAGCCAAACAGGCAAACAGGTGACTCTTATGATAGGTTTTTATGCCATTTGGATTCAAAGCACCTACATGACATCCTGCAAACACCCACTCTCTCTCTCTCTCTTTCTCTCATTTGTTGAATAAATACACCTGAGAAATGTAGGTTATTGCTGATTGTGTCAGACAGGAAAGTAATAATGTGTTATTGATGCATTAGTGTCTGACTGCAGTTGTCAGACAAAATTCAGTACAAGTTCATGTAACACACAGAGCTGGAGACAACTGTCACCATTCATTCATCATAACTGTGGTTGGTGCACTGTTTCCACCTTAAGCACTGTCTAATGTAATTCACTTTTCAGATAACATCCAAGCCTTTGGGAGGCACAGTGTAAAATCCTTTACAGTGTCTAAAGGATATATTGGGTGTCCAAGAACAGTGATCAAACTTTCCTTAGAGCAAATTCTAGCACCTTTATCGCAGAGTGTTTTCACCTCTTCTTCCATTTAGCCATCAGAGCCTGTTAAGTCGCTTTGGCAACATACTGTACTGCACTGTTTTTTTTTCCTTTCTATATCTCATTTGGTGTGATATGTCAACAGTGTCATAGCATATTGGTTGCTGGGCCTATAAACTAAAAGTGACGGTCAGCGTGTTGCTGTGCGGGGCATGTCATACCATAATTATCAATGCCTGGGGGTGCTCATGACCTAATTCACTGTAAACTAGGTGATTCACTAAGATGCACAGGTCGGATTTAAGAATTAGGTAGTAAATAGCTAGAGATAGCTTCCAACATGTGGGCAGAGGATGGGTGACAAGAAAATGGACCAATTAAACCAAAGCCAGCCTAATTCCTTCTAATCCAATACCACACTCTATAATAAACTATGACTAATGCATGACATTGCTATTGACATGAAGTTATTAACAGTGATTTGGCTCAAAAATCACCCTTTTTATCCCACTTTAATGGTGCATAACTTTTAATGCATGTTGTGAAAAATATACACTCATTTCTCACTCGACATGATTTACGCATACGTGGCCATAAACAGCGGAGATACTGTCATAATGCACGCGCAGATTTCTGGTCTGTGATGTTATCCACCACAACGTTGCATCTGAAAGACACTCGCAAGGCATGACCTTTATGAATATGTAGAGTAAGAACTATCAATCATACCAATCTCTTGACATTGGGAAGGGGGACTACTATGGCCAGAGAGTCAACAAAACATACATTTTCCCCTTTGATTCTGTGGTAGCCTGAATTAACTTGAACCTTGGTGCATTAGCAGGTGGCAGATTTGCAAATTAAATAAGAAATGAAGCTGAGCAGAATCATAATTCATTGCCTAGAATGAAATCCCCATTAGTAAAGTACAGTGCAAGGACCACATATTGCCTTAGGCCATAAACATTCAGTCAGAGGCAGAGCTCAAAACATTGGGGCTTTTGGGCCTTGTGGTTCTTCTTGAGGTACATTAATCAATATTTGTTAGTACATTATTTATAGGATGTGTGCAACATGCAGCAACACTGAAAAGAAGGGTTTGATTTTTTTTCTTTCTTTTTTTTTTTTTTTGGATCCACTTTCAAAGCCACCTCTTGTGATAGGAAATATTTATCGGCCAAAATCCATATCCCCTCTCCGTAATAAATTACAAAAAGCCCAATGTGACTGTATGTACAATATCTTTCAAGAAGAAAACATAACACAACTTCATATTTTTTCAGGTGCCTGTCCTATTTTGTGTTAAATGGGATGAACTTTCTATAATATAGTCATAGGATACCTATCCCCAGACAGCTGAGGTCCACTTCATTGGGGAAGTAGCTCACAGAAGGATCCTGTGGCAATACGCAAAAACTATAGACTGAATTAATTTTCTTTATAAAAGCAATAGGAGGATTTGAATTCTTTAATTACCATTTTGTCAAGAAGTAGGCAGAAATTATGAGGTATATTTTAATCAAAAATAAATGGAGTAGGCATACATAACTGTAAGGGGATTTAATGCTCATTACCATAAATGGGTTACATTTACAAATCTAGAGCTTGAGGTGGAAGGATTATATCAAATAAGTCAAAATGAATAGTAATATTCTTGAAAGCCTTTTCACATTGCCTGTGTTTGCTAATAACAGCCTTAGAATATGGGTTTAGTAAAATCATGACAGGAAATGCTTATTTCACCACTATGCATATTTTAAAGGTTAAAAATGTATGTGTGTGGGATGGGCCACTTAGTCAAATGTCAACCAATGCATTTAAGATATAAACTTCAACTCAATGTATCTCTCCTGTGTTTCCTTTCTCCACGTTGGCCGCTGCATTCTTTCTAAGCTGACTGACTCACCTTGTTGAGACACAAGGCAGGCTTATTGACATGTATAGAAGTCACCCTGCAGAGAATCCTCATTTTTGATTCTTCTGCATCTATACTGAGACCCATCCGCCTTTGGCACGAGCTGAGACTCATCAGTTAGATCTTATGGTCTACAGTAAAAGCTTTACCAGGGCTAACTGGGCTGTTTTACCTTAAACCTAAAATCTTTAAGCTTTTGTATAAAATCTGACACAAATTATCTTTATTTATTTATTTTATGCTATTGCCTGTCAGTATATTTCTATTCAATATTCTACATTAGTCTTTATTGTTACTGATAGGGTGTTTTTTTCTGCAGAGGATTTGAAAAGCTTTCATATATGCAGAAGATAAGCAGGAAATAAGGCAAGCAGGTAAGCCAGTGATTATCCTTACATATGGTACACTTTTCCTGCCACATCAGAGGTGCATTAGAAGACTTTTTAATGCAAACTTGATCAACATTTCTCACTGTGCACAGTTCACATTACAAGTGCTCAACTGGTGAAACATGGAAATACAAGTTATTTGCCCTTATTAAAAAGGAAAAGAAAACGTACAGAAACTGATAGTCACATTTGTCTCCAAATATATGTGTGTGTGTGTGTGTGTGCATGCATGCGTGCGTGCGTGCGTGCGTGAATGCGTGTGTGTGTGTGTGTGTGTGTAAAACAATAAAAACCTAAAAGGCACAAAGAATCAGTGAACTGTTAGATGAAGAGCAACACATGCACCTCCTTCTCCTCAGCACACTAACCATTTTGGAAAACTACTTACGGCTCTCTGTACTGTAAACAGAGTCACATGTTGGTCTTGTGATACAGTGTATTAAAGGGACAGTTCACCCCCTCAATCAAATTTACACATTTTCCCTCTGGTCTGTAGTCCTATTTATCCATCTAGATTGTTTTTGTATGAGTTGCCCAGTTTTGGGGATACTGGTCATAGTGATGTCTGCCTTCTCTTCAGTATAATAGAAGTAAATAGCAGTTATCTTGTTGTGCTCAAAGCACTAAAAACCTCCAAAACCCTCAGCATGTCACAATGTAGCTGTGAACAGTGCTGAGTACTAGACCCAAAATGATAGCCATTTACCAAATCCAAGTTATATCATAATCTAAGGGAAAAACAGGAGAACACAGAGGCGATAAACAACTATGTAGTTCACTGTGCAGAAGCAAGTGTTGAACTGCCCTTTACCCCCTGGCTGCCCCTCGCTGAACCTGTGTCTGCTGGAGGTATCTTCCTGTTAAAAGGGGGTTCTTCCCTCCCACCTTCCTTCCTTTGCCAAGTTCTGCTCATAAACGTGTGATTGTTGGGGTTTTCTGGGTTTAAGGTTGTAGGGTCTTTGCAATACAAAGGGGCTTGAGGTGACTGTTGTTGTGAATTGGAGCTTTATAAATAAACTGACTGGAATAAAACTGAAGTGCTACAGGGTCATTGTGACAACACCACAGGATAATGGTGTCAACTTTAACTGCACTGTACGTGAGCTATCCGCATGTCTTTTAGTTTATGGGTGTCTTTCAGTGGAAAAAAAATATAGTGTTTGCTGTAGTCCCTGAAGTGAAAACTTAGGGATTTCCATTATATAAATCACATTAACTTTAACATTCAGATTTTTTAAGGTACATCCAAGTCATGTAGAAAGCCTGACTGGCACCTTCCCCCAATACTTTGTGCTGCAGTTATAATTCTAAAATGAGGTTTAATTACAATTCAGCACAAATCAGAAAGAGGCCACTAATGAACAAGTTTTTCTCCCTAGCACACAAAGAAACTGCACTCTCTCTGAGCAATATAATATTTAATGGGATTGTCATTAGTATGCAGATACTACAAATGGCTATCAGAGAGAGAAGCAAAGTGAAATTTGAGAGCTGCACTAGTCTTTATGGGACAGCATGTTCTGCTATCTTTGTTCTTCTAACATTCAGCACTGGCTTATGAGATCCAGTGCTTAAAGTCTTGTGATAAAAGCAACTCATTATAACAAGAGGATATTCTTTTTTTATAACAAGATACAGTTATAGAACAGTGGGATGCTCCTTTTTCTCTTATGTGGTGCAGCTTTACAGAATATTTCCATACTCTATAGCTGAATTTATACATTCAACAAGGGAGTAGACATACAACTGCTATTAAAATTAGTACAAATTTAAACTATTTTTTTACACCATCTGGCTGAATCTGAGAAGAGAATATAGCCTCTGTGTATATGTCAGGATGCATGCTGCTACTTTTTTAGTAGTCACTTCATCAATAAACACTCGTGATATTTCATTCACTCCTGACATACAGTTTGATGTCATCCATGTACAGGAAGTGGCTGTTGTTTGCTCCATTTTAGTCGGTATCCATAGCCAGTCTTTTTGATGATCTGGCTGAGGGAGCTCAGGCCTATGCAGAACAGCAGTGGGGACAGAGCATCTTTTTGGTTAATCCCGCATTTGATAGTGACTAGTGGAATTGGCTTGAAGTTGGCCTCTAGTGTTGTTCTCCACATCCCCATTGAGTTCCTGAAGAAGGCTCTTAGGGTCCAGTTGATCCTGCTGAGTTCTGGGCATTCCAGGATCAATGTGTGAGGCATCGAGTCATAGGTTTTCCTGTAATCAATCCAGCCGGTGCACAGGTTGGTCTGTCTAGGCTTACAGTCTTGAATGATTGGTCTATCTACCTGTAGCTGGTGTTTTGCCCCCCTGCTATTTCTGCCAATTTCTTTCTGGGCCCCACTCATGTATTGAGCCATGTGCCTGTTCATCTGAGCTGCTAAGATGCCTGACAGGAGTTTCCATATTGTGTGGAGGCAGGTTATTGGTCAGTAGTTGGATGGGACTGGTCCCGTTCTAGGTGCCCCTAGCAGCTGGTTCATTTGTGCTGCCAGGTGCTCGTGGAGTGCAGTTGGCTTCTTTAGCCAGTAGGTGTGACTCATATCAGGGCCTGGTGCTGTCCAGCTCTTCATATTTGAGACTCTTTCTTGGATGTCCGCCACTATGATGGTTACTGGATCCTGTGGTCTTCTCTTAGATCCACTAGCCATTGAGCATTGGTGTTGTGTGTTGAATCCTTCTCCCATATGCTCTTCCAGTATTGTTCCATCTCCAGCCTTGGTGGGGGTGCTGTTCTCATATTGTTCCCCTGGTACTGAGAGTACACCTTGGATGGATCAGTGGAGAACATCTGGTTTATTCTCCTGGCTTCTATCTCTCCGGTATAACTCTTCAAACAGTCAGGCTGTGAGTTTTTGCTTGGCATTTTCCAAGACCTCAGGTATAGACAGCTCATTGTACTTCTTACTTCATCTTCATCACACCTTGTGACCTCTTTAAACTCTTTTTTACAGCATCTGGCTGAATTTGAGAAGAGAAAATAGCCTTGTATATGTCAGAATGCATCCTGCTACTTTTTTCAGCAGTCACTTCATCAACACTAGTGACAATGTTTGACTGTCTTTTTGACTTTCATTTGTACATCAGGAAACACTTCCCTTAATGGAGATTAATCATAATTAATCATTAGTAAATAAAAAACTTAAGCTCTTAATTCATAATCCATAATCTTTTCCCTAAGTCAGGTAAATAGAGTAAAGCCCTTTATGTGAAACTTGGTGGCAGTATGTGCTCTAAAAGATGAAGATGGAAATCTCACTTTAAAAGGCACACGTCAAGCAAAAATTATAATTACCATTATTATTATTTTGTTTATTTTATTTTGGTGTCTGTGCTATTTTGCTTCTATTTTGTAGGCTGGAAAGAAAATGTACAAAATAGTATCTATACTAAAATCTATCATATATTTATGCAAATCAGAGCATGCTAACATAGGTGTATATACAAAAATCCTCTTAGAACCAGAGGTAGAGGCTAGAGCCTCAGCCTCTCTTACTTCTCTGTCCTCATCCAGTAGCCCACTTATCGTCAGCATGCCCTGGATCCTCAACACCCCTTTGAACCTAACTTTATTTAAAGTTGGGTTCAAACAGTTATTTATGCCCATTGGCATATTTACTCAGAAAATTTCCACTGAAAATTACAGATTAACACTACTATAAAAATAGTGTTAATACAAATGATCATCCATGAAAATTTTCTGGTAAAAAATATTTCTTTATATTTTGTTTCCAAGGAGCCAGACTTTCTTGTAATTTTATTAAAGTGGTTGAGCAATAGTTCTCCAGGTTTTCTGAAGGACTTTGTTTTTGTTTTTGGACATTGGTCTCTCTCTCTCTCTTTTTTTTTTACAAATTTATCAGACCAGTCATTGTACCTGACTGTTTTTTTTTTCTTCTTAAGCTACTTAACACTGACCTATCAATTATTCAGCTCAAGTTTGGGTGTCTACAGTTTAAAATGTATCTTTAGGCACTTTGTTTCTAGCAGCCTGTCATTAAAAAACAAAAACAAAAACAAACATAATTCCTTCCTCTGGAATCTGTGAAAAATGCAAAATGTAACACGGTTTGACAGGCATACAATAATATTTTTGCACCAGCATGGTGATTTCCAAAGAGCTATTAGCCAAAAACTTTAGACATATTGTGCATATTGTGCCTTGTCCTTAAAAAAAATTGAGAAAACTGAGAATTACAAGAGAAGAAGTGGCAGGCCTAAAAAACAATCTACAGCAGATGAACAAGATCTGAAAGTCATATCCTTAAGAAATAGCAACAAATCCAGCAAAGACCCAACACAGGACCTGAGAGACGCATCTGGCCCTTCAGTTGCTCCATCTACTGCTCACTGAAGCCTCATCAGAAATGGGAGGCTGTCAAGAGGCCATTCTTAAGAAAGGGAAACAGGAAGAAAACACTGAGGTATATCAAATAACACAAGAACACATCCAGCTGTATTGGGGATCTTGTCAAAAATCACGGAATTATGAATGCAGGAAAGATTTTGATCTTTGATCTACCATGCAATACCATCTGGAAAATGTCTGATTGGAAACAGATTCATTTTTTCAGGATGAAAAATGAACTAAAAGCATACCTGGATAGAAAAACACTATTCCTGAACTGTATAGTTCTATACTATATAGAACTATTCCTGAAGACTTAACGAAATGACATGAAAGCTTGTCTAAGAGAGTTTAGGCTGTGTTACAGAATAAAGGTGTTCATACCAAATATTGACTTTCGAGGTTGTTAGAACTGTACAATCTCTGTTTTTGCCTGATATACTGTATTTCTATTTCTATTTTCACATTTTAATAAGTCGGTGCACCTATTTTAAATTTTCCTAGCAAAATATAAAGAAAGGAAGGGCGGCTCAAGACTTTTGCAAAGCTCTAAATTATGTGATGTCTACCTTTACTATTAGGCTAGTTTGTAATGAATACATACTTTGAATATGTTTTGTCTTTATCAGCTGTTTTCAGGTTTTAAAATGGAAAATTCCATCAGTTTTCATTGTCTATTTTCAGGTAGTGGGAAGACCTACTGCATATGTGGAATTATGTGGTGTCTTTCCACACTCCAGAATGAGTAGCGATATCACTTAAGATCATGTTAGCTGGTGCAAGATACTACTTGTTTGAAACTGAGAAGAAAGAAACACACCTCTGCTTCACATCTGTGCTTCAGGTTTTGGAACCCATGCTTCACAAAGGTGACAAAGTTGTGGGAGTGCAACTCGAAATCACTGGAGTTTTATAATGAACAAGTTTCTCTCTTTGATCTCTTTCCACAGATAAAGAAAAATTTAACCCACAAATACCTGTGTAATTTTCTAACCTGCACAACAGCATGTGAAAGCTTTCATTATATTGTATCTAACGCAGCCACAATCATGGCAATTATGATGATAATACCACGGTAATGTTTTTTTTTCTTTTTTAAGTTACATATTTTCTCCCTAATTTTATGTTTACATTTGAGGCCTTGTCATTGCTTCTTCTGGAGTCAAATGATGGTTTTCCTAGTCATCCCAAATTCTATTTGATATTCTATTAGAAAAAGCAGATGCCTTACTGATGCCCCCGTGGACTGTGCTGGGCTGTTTGTATCCTGCTCATTTGTTCTCTCTTCCTATATGTGTACTAGAATTGAATAGCCAAAGTAATTTTCATCAAAATAAAAAAGGCAACAGTTGTTTTAATTCTGATGCAAACCAAAGCACCCCAGGACCAAGACCCAATTACAGATATTCTATATTTTTATTCACACTGTGTTTTTCCTCTTCGAAGTAGAACTCCATCTGATATCTTGTCAAGAAAGGTAAACAAACTATGAACTGACGTGTGAAAGGTTTGGACACTCACAGACAGTCAAATAGCCGTCCCGACAGACATGCAAAGACACACGTGCACGCCAGCGCTAAACTGGAGTTTGCCAATTTTCTGACAGAGTGCTGCAGTGCCATCTTACAAAGCATTTACGCTTCCAATTAAGTTTAGCGAAAGTAGCGTCTTGAGAGAACGTTGGCCGGTGGTCAGAGACAAGGAGCTGGGAAAAAATAACTCACGTCGTTGCATTCTAATGAACTGACTTTGAAAAGGGAGGTGAACAGTGTCGCAGTTCCGCACCAGCAAAAAAAATACCATGCTCTGAAGGTGGAAGTGGAAGAAGAAAGAAGATGAAGAAGAAAGGTTCTTCTGAAAGGATGCGCACACATATGATGTATTAACCTTGTTAACAGCTGTCAGATTAATTGTCACATTGCACAGGGACATTTCCTTTTCAGTGTGACTGCACCCGCAGAGACTGAGGGAGGATGACCTTTAAACTATAAAGTAGCAGGACTCCCCAGGCCACCACACGGCCAGGAGCACACTGGGACTGATACAAGTTTATTGTGCTGTGTGTTGTGGGTACCCTTTTGGTAGTTAATTAACATAAGTACATGACAGTTAATTTATTTTCATGCAGCATTTCTGCAACCCTTCTCCACGGTGTTAGTAAATTGCTCATTGGAGCATATGGTGGAGATGTGATACAGGTAGGGACAGGCTTGCGTTGGATTTGTAATTATGGTCATCTCACTGGAGGTTTTGTTGCAGATGTTACACCATTTCACAACTTTGTTCAATCACAGGAGCATGAAATTGGTCTAACTGTGACCGTGGGGACTACATGTGGCTATGTGTGGCTAAAATGGTAAGACTTAACTGGATTTTAATGCGTTTTAAATATCTCCATATGCCAGTTTGTGCACAGTTGTTTCTCAGATTTCTCAAAATGTTAACTGTTTCTCAAGATCTTAAAGTTAAAAGTCATATTTAAATGTATTATTTAGCAAAATTAAATATTTGCATTCTTAAGGTTTTAACAAACATGATTTACGTACTTTCTACCTCAAAATACACCTGCAAAGCCAATTTTCCCAGTAAGCAGTTTTACCAGTGCGCAGTCTTCTCTGTTTTTGCACATGTAATGCTGTTACTTGGCACATAAGCACCACATAAAAAATAAAGCACCATGATATGGAATGATAAATTGGAATAATGGGACACCATTGGCAGAACATTGTATTGTGTAACCCGCATGCACAAGCATATGTGGAGGAAATCTTTTTCCGAGTGCAACCAGTGGTCTAAAATGTAACAGGGTGCCCTTTATAATCCTTGATTACCTTTTCACTTATCATCTCATTTCTTTGTTACCTTGCTATTATGCGTAATGGGATCCTGTATGAGTTTAAGGTTGTTGTCCTAAATTTACACATTCCAGGTTATTTCTCATCTGATTTCCTTTTTCCCAGTGATTTTTATTGGACTGGCTCTTGTGGAAGAAAACATAATGTCACAACCAGCTTTTAACAAACCAATGAGCCCATTTCAACTTCACCTGGTCAAATACCAGCGAGGACTCAGCGTCACATTTGAATGCACTGGGTAACCTTTAGTGCAATTTTCCATATAACGTGCAGGGTTAGTATTGTGAATGGATATACACTATATTGTATTAGCAATATATTATTATTGTATAATAATATATAATACTTCGCTCATCTGCCTTCGCACGCATATGAACTTGAGTGGTGTCCCATTCTTAATCCACAGGGTTTAATATGACATCATCCCACCCTTTCACAGCTTCCCGAGTTCCCTTAAAAATCTTCGGCTGATCCAAAATGCCCCTCCCTGAGCCTGATTCTGCCAGAGGTTTCTTCCTTCCCACTGTTGCCAAGAGCTTGGGTCATTTTGATTGTTGGGTTTTTCTGTAATTACTGTAGGGTCTTTACCTTATAATATAAAGCGCATTGAGGTGATTGTTGTCATTTGGCGCTATCAAAATAAAATGTAATTGAATTTAATGGTTTATGGGAATTTTTGACCATTCTTCCAGAAAAGCATTTGTGAGGTCAGACACTGGTGTTGGACAGAAGGCCTGGCTCACAGTCTCCACTCTAATTCATCCCAAAGGTGTTCTGTCGGGTTGAGATCAGGACTCTGTGCTGGTTAGTAACGGGAAGGCACCATCCCCAACAAATTTGGGAGCAGAAAATTGTCCAAAATGTCTTGGTATGCTGAAGCATTAAGAGTTTCTTTCACTGGAACTAAGGGGCTGAGCTGAACTCCTGAAAAACAACCCCACACCATAATCCCCCCTCCACCAAACTTTATACTTGGCACAATGCAGTCAGACAAGGACCGTTCTAAAAATCATAATAAAATATAAAACTCAGAATTAAAAATTGTTCACAGTCTTGTATTTTACTGTAACGACTCCCTAATTTGGTCAGGTATGACACTTGTTCAAAGGAGCCATAATTTCCACACTTACCATTCATTGTGCATGTACAGTAAGCATCAATGAAGTACAGAGCATTCC
>JAVDPK010016662.1:0-17168 GCA_034780415.1 Cichlasoma orientale
CACACACACACACACACACACACACACACACACACACACACACACACACACACACACACACACACACACACACAACGAACCACAAACCAAGAATCATTTCTGTATTCCTACTGTGTTCTGTGGCTACTCCAGCTGTAGCTACTGCAATTGCTGTTTGATTTGCTCATAAATTAAATGCTTGTATATCAAGAATTAATCAGTGTACCTGCACTGTTCTCTTCAAGAGTTCAGGAAATACTTGTACAAACACAGATCATTAAGACTCCTATAGCTCACTGTTTTAAAATTCCTACTTTTGCTCACATCTGTTTTTGTCTCCTTCCACTCTCCTCTTGTGTTTCATCATTGTCTGGCATCATTAGGCGATGGTAAGTGTGTGTTATGTTCCTCAAAGAAATCAAACATAAAAGTCCACACAGTAGTTGCACACTTACAAACATTTTTATTTATTTATTTTTTATTTTCTGTCTCGTGCTCAGTCTCTGGTTCAGAACTCGCGTAAGGCAGGAATCACCTCGGCCATGGCTTCCACCACACTTGGCAATGAGGAGCTGGTGGGTTTTCCTCCTCACGTTTCTTTGTCACAATTAACTTCAGGATCTTTCAGCATTTAATAAACAGCTGGACTCAAACTTATGTTTCTTTTCTCTGCGGCACTTGCAGAAGGTTCATGTTTATAAAAAGACCCTGCAGGCTCTGATCTACCCCATCTCCTCCACTACTCCACATAACTTCGAGGTGTGGACAGCCACCACTCCCACCTACTGCTATGAATGTGAGGGACTGCTGTGGGGCATCGCACGTCAAGGCATGCGCTGCTCAGAGTGCGGCGTCAAATGCCATGAAAAGTGCCAGGATCTGCTCAATGCCGACTGTCTGCAGAGTAAGGTCACACAAATTTTGGCACTTGTGCACAGAGGCGTAAAACATACGCATCTCTCTCTACCTCAGCACACACGCACCTGGTCGTCTGCACAAACCCAAACTATTTTAGCTCCTCCTGTGTATCCTTCTGCCCGATTGACATCCCATTATTCTTGTCCTCTAGCCACTTTCACTTTCTCCTCCCTCTTCCTTTCCAATTTATCTCCTGAGTAATGTGCTGTCATACCCCTGCCCCTATTTTGCTCTCCCTTCTACCCATAGGCTTTGCAGCCATACTGCTTCGTCTAATTCACTTTCACAAGAGGTTTCTTATTCAGTTCCCATACTCATCTTAGGCTCGGTCTATGCAATGCATAATTCATTTCCAAAGTCCAAAGATTCGTGTAAGATCTTGATCCCGGAAACATGTGCTGTTCTTTTTACTGTCACTTGACTACTTTTTCCTGAGTAGATTGGTAGTTAGGTAGAGTCATTTTCTGCTATGGTATTGTGAGATTTGGGAGTTTGACTCCTGACCAAAAAATGTTTTTCAAAATTGATCTGATGCTATCTTAACTTGGCGCTCAGTTTTAAGGAGATGTATTACAGTGAAACAAGAGATAAGCTGCTGGGCCGATGGACCATATTGCCTACTAAATATATTTACACTATCAGCTATTCTTTGTGCATCCCTTCCTTCATTTTTTTCTGTCTCTTCAGGAGCTGCAGAGAAGAGCTCCAAGCATGGGGCAGAGGACCGGACTCAAAACATCATCATGGTCCTGAAGGACCGCATGAAGATCAGAGAGAGGAATAAGCCAGAGATCTTTGAGCTAATCCAGGAAGTGTTTGGCCTCGACAAAGCAACACATGCCATGCACATGAAACAGATCAAACAGAGCGTGCTTGATGGGACCTCCAAATGGTCAGCAAAAATCAGTATCACAGGTAAATTTAAATATGTATCTCTTTTTTCCTTATTTGAAGCAAGTGTTTAAGAATAGAGGGACATGTGTTGTGCAGATGTAAAGCCCACATATGCAAGTTTGAATCACATAAATAATATTTACATGCTGTCAGTAATTTATGTTTTAGATATTCTGTAGATGTAATGCTATCTTGCAGTTACATTCTGAATGATTTAATAAAACTTAATTATAAAAATACATTTTTGTATTTGACTTTTACAACAAGTTTTTTTTTTTTTTTTGTGTGTGAGAGAGCTGTCTAGATGTTTGTTCACATGAACCTTTATCTCTCACCTCTTCTTCAGTGGTGTGTGCCCAGGGCCTTCAGGCTAAAGACAAAACGGGCTCCAGTGACCCTTATGTAACGGTTCAAGTTGGAAAGACCAAAAAGAGGACAAAGACCATTTATGGAAACCTCAACCCTGTCTGGGAAGAGAGCTTCCACTTGTGAGTACACTGGAAAGCCAATCAGTAACAATTTCAAATGGTAATATGCTGTTTTAAGTTACTGCAATGGGCACTGTTTCATTAAGAGTTATTGCTCAAAAACATTTGTTGATGATGCATTTTTCTATGTTTTTATGTCTCTGTAGTTATTTGCCTTAATGTCCCTCTCCATCAGGGTGTTTTTCTGCATTACAGTTGCCAGCTTCTTATGTTTTCCAACCATTTCTGCCCCCTGCTTCATCCAGCGAATGCCACAACTCATCTGACCGCATCAAGGTTCGCGTGTGGGACGAGGACGATGACATCAAATCTCGCGTGAAACAAAGGTTCAAACGTGAGAGCGATGACTTCCTGGGTCAAACCATCATCGAAGTCCGCACTCTGAGCGGGGAGATGGACGTCTGGTACAACCTGGGTGAGTTTCTTGTGGGACAGCAGAAAAGGGGATAGTGAATTAGAGATGAATGAGAGGAGCAATGAGTCAGGAAGCGATAACGGCACAAGAAACAGATAATTGAAGTGCTTGTCTGCTGTAGATAGAAGAGATTTCAGCCAACTAAGGAGACATATCTTACTTTCTCGTGACAGACAAGAGAACAGATAAGTCTGCTGTGTCTGGAGCCATTCGGATGCACATAAGCGTGGAGATCAAAGGAGAGGAGACGGTGGCTCCTTACCATGTCCAGTACACCTGTCTGCATGAGGTCAGTGAGTGGACATCTAGTGGAAATCCTCTAAATTTGTTATTTCAGTTCCAGTCAAGTTTAACTGTGGGTGGCACACAGTTTACACCGACATAATTGGGCACACTGAAGTCTTATACTGAGATTTTATCCTGCTGATTAGATGGATTTGTTTTTTGGACTTTTTAATGATCTGTAAATGTTGCATTCAATATGCTTTATTAAGTAATTTCATTGCTATTTAACTGCTATTACTAATACAACTACTACTGCTAGTAATGATGTAAACAACCGCCCTTTCTCTTTGTATGTGTTCAGCATCTGTTCCAGTACACCACTGAGGAGCAAAATGGCGGTGTAGTAAAGATTCCTGATGCCAAAGGAGATGATGCCTGGAAGGTGTACTTTGATGAGACAGCTCAGGAGATCGTGGATGAGTTTGCTATGAGATACGGAGTCGAGTCCATCTACCAGGCCATGACGTTAGTACCCCAGGAGCTTAGAGGAATAAGCAGAGGGAGGGAAAATCCAAAATGTTTGAAAAGTGAAGCATTGATCTGCTTTTAAACGGCTTCATGAACCACAAATACAGCTAAATCTTAACTAGACAGCGTATTTTCTTATTGGTCAGTACAGGGATATGAGAAGGAAGCAAATGTACTGAATGTCTGGCTTTTTGTCCCCCCCCCACAGCCACTTTGCCTGCTTGTCATCTAAGTACATGTGCCCGGGAGTACCAGCTGTGATGAGCACCCTACTTGCCAACATCAATGCTTACTACGCCCACACCACCCAGTCCTCCAACAATGTTTCTGCCTCAGACAGATTTGCCGCATCAAACTTTGGAGTGAGACCCTGAAAGATTTTACCCCTTTCTATATGTGACTATACACTCATGGACACTATATTAGGTACACCTTTCTAGCACTGGCTTTGACCTCCTTTCACCTTCAGAACTACTTTAATTCTTCATGGCACAGATTCAACACAGTGCTGGAAGCATTCCTCAGAAATTCTGGTCCATATTAACATTTGTGTCAATCTCCTCTTACTGTGCTCTGTTGTTTAGAGATGTGGTGATTGTGGAGCAGAACATTTTCTCTTTCTCAGACCATGCTCTGTAAACCCTACAGATGGTTGTGTGGGAAAATCCCAGCAGATCAGCAGTTTCTGAACCAACAATCATGCCACATTCAAAGTCACTCATATCACCTTTCTTCCCCATTCTGACGCTCAGTTTGAACTTCAGCAGGTCATCTTGACCATGTCTAAATGGACTGAGTGCTACCATGTGATTGGCTGATTAGATATTTGTGTTAACGAGCAGTAGAACAGTTGTACCTAACAAAGTGGTCGGTGAGTGTATACAAGAGGAATTATATGCTAATTGAAAGAGCCTATACAAAAGAATATAACACCTCTCTTTTAACACCCTTAGAAATGTCTGGCTCAGTTAAATATGTCCCTGCTTTGTTAAACTTGTAGTCAGCTGAGCATCATCAGATCCACTCTGGATTTGTTTAGTCAAATGGTAACAAATAATCCTCCAGCCGTGTGTTTGTGAGCATGTTTGTTTCTGCATCTTTTCCTCTGTAGAAGGAGAGGTTTGTCAAACTGCTGGATCAGCTGCACAACTCCCTGAGAATTGACCTGTCCATGTATCGGGTATGTACTTCTTTTTTCTATTATAAAATGTGCTGAACAATTTGATCCTAAATTAAATACTGCTTACATAGTATCACAAGTGTTTCTGTTTGTCAGTCTTTTGCTGCCATTTTTCTGCGTACATACATCATTTTAAGAAGAAAGAGCATGTTTTTAAGCCACTTTGACATTTTTTTAAAAAATTTGCTGTGTTTGTGTTTTCAGAATAACTTCCCGGCCAGCAGTCCTGAAAGACTACAAGACCTCAAGTCTACTGTTGACCTTTTGACTAGCATCACTTTTTTTAGGATGAAGGTAAGAATTCTTTTTCTTTTCTTTTCTTTTCTTTTCTTTTCTTTTCTTTTCTTTTCTTTTCTTTTCTTTTCTTTTCTTTTCTTTTCTTTTCTGTCTAAACATAGTATAAATATCAGTACTTTCTGGAAAGTAGCCTGAAGCACAAACTGAGAATCAGCCTCATCAGCATAACCCTATTTAAACTTAAGCTATTAGCATTAAAACACTCTGATGTGTGTACGTGCCCATTTTAGTGTGGCTGCTACTGTACAGGGGTGCCATTTGTGCAGTTCAGTGAGTTGATGGTTAAAGTCCCAGTGAGAAAACCCTCCTGGTGATGCTGTGTGTGGCTGGTAAATGCTTTGAGGAGTTTTCAGTTCAGCAATGTGCTGTTTAATTTTTGTTTTCAGGTCCAGGAGCTGCAGAGTCCCCCAAGGGCAAGTCAGGTGGTTAAGGATTGTGTAAAAGCCTGTCTCAACTCCACCTACGAGTACATTTTCAACAACTGCCATGACCTCTACAACAGGGAATATCAGACAGACCCTGTAAGTATGCATTCGTATGTGATGACGAGTCCTCTGTATTTCTGTACAGATGCTACCACTGCAGTTTCAGTGCATTTTCAGTTAAAGAAATCTTTCTATTTTTAGTCAAAAGCGGTTCCTCCAGATGAGCAGGGTCCCAGCACCAAGAACCTGGACTTCTGGTCAAAACTCATCACCCTCATTGTGTCCATCATAGAGGAGGACAAAAACTCCTACACTCCTTGCCTTAATCAGTGAGTGTGTGCTTATAAGATTTGTCTAACTCTTCAGAGTTATCAAGCACAGGCAGTGCTGGAAATATCAAGGCTAGCCTGTGAAAGGCTTTATAAGCAAAAAGTAAAGCAGTAGAATATGGGTAGTGTGTGGGTGTGTGTGTGTGTGTGTGTGATGGAACAAAAAGGGACTAAAAAGGGAAACAGAAACTGTTGTGAGACACAAATAGTGTCCTGTCAGTTCTAAAACCCAAAGCAAAGAGAATACAATGTCTAAGAATATCAAACAGCTGTACAATATCAACTCTATTATGTAACTGTACTCGCAGCAAATCCTTGCTTTCTGTTCATAAAGTAACTCCTGCAGTTGTATAGTTTTAATTTTCAAATAAACCCATAGCTTTATTTTGGAATAAAAATGAGGATAAGAGTATTTTAGTAATTTCATATTCTCTCTGTGGTGGATTTCTCTCTCCGTGGCAGCTGAAAACAAACTGTGAAAGCACTGATGGAGTTACATAAGAAAGGGCCTGGGCCATCTTGTTAAATAATACAGCACCATTACTGAATATGGAGCTGGATTTAGTCTTGAGCCCTGTAATGTCTCCTTCAGGTTTCCCCAGGAACTCAATGTGGGCAAGATCAGCGCTGAGGTCATGTGGAACATGTTTGCACAAGATATGAAGTATGCTATGGAGGGTAAGTGTATAGGATGGTGAGATCGGAGCGATTGGGCTTCAACCGTTGTCTTGTTCTCTTTAATTTTGTAAATTGTATGTGTGGAAAGAGAAGGAGTTTGGTGTGGGATTCTCCTCACTCTTCTTTCCTCTTTGATATTCAGAGCATGAGAAGCATCGCCTGTGCAAAAGTGCAGATTATATGAATTTGCACTTCAAGGTGAAGTGGCTCTATAATGAGTACTGCAAAGACCTTCCCACTTTCCAGAAGCATGTACCTGAATATCCAGCGTGAGTAATTTTCTATAGAGCTGCACGTCTTTTTTGAAACATTTGTCACTGTGGCACAAAGATTTATGTTGCTCCCTTCTCATTCTGTGTTGTGCAGCTGGTTTGAGCCATTTGTCATCATGTGGTTGGACGAGAATGAGGAGGTGTCCAGAGATTTTCTCCACGGAGCCCTCGAGAGGGACAAAAAAGATGGGGTAACTTTTTTCATCCTTGACCTCAGTCTACTATCATATTGTATTATCAGGTGTTGTTGTCGGTAAATCCACAACCGTATTGTTTTTAAATGTTGAAATATGCATAAAACTTCATAAGACATTACCCCAAAAACTTCAGAAATTATGTTTTCATGTTAAACTTTTTTGTGGCACAACAAAATCATGGAGAAAAGGTGGGGGAGTGGGGGACAAGTTTAACAATCACACTGCTGAGACAGCAACTGTCTCACACATAGTGAAAACCTAAATGCAACCCACTACCTGAAGGCAAATCCCCTCAAAAAATGTATTCATGCAATTTTCATGCAAATTCTGGAATTTCTCATCATCTCCAACTCAGCACATCCATAAGAAGAAAGGGTTGAATGCCTCGAGGGAGTCAATAATGACTCGATACTGACTCAATACCAAAGTGAAAAAATGCCTCACTGCAGAACAGAGCACCAGTCAGTGCGCGCGCGCACACACACACACGCAAACACACACACACACATATATAAGTACCACACAGCGTCTCACACTCTCAGTCTTGCTCACACCGAGAAGGTCGATACAAAGCAGCTGAAGAGTCTCCCAGCTCATATGTCAGGGATCCTTTGGGTCCAATTACTGCCACCCGGGGCAGCTTCTGCTTTCCTGTGTGAGCAAAAAAAAAGCAAGTCCCCAAGCTCTGTCACTTACCATAACACTATTCACCTCTTTGGCTAATGGCCGGGCTGCTAATGAGGGGACTTGTTTCCCATCATAACCCTCCGATCGCCTTGATCACCCGGATCCAAGAGCTTTTAGAGGAACTACTTTTGAATACAGTCACAGGAAGCTGATGAGGGGTCAGTTCCATTGTTCTAGATGTGATCTTCTCCCGTTGGTAGCCCTCAGTGTTAAGCATGCTCAGATCAATGTTTTGTACTGCTTGTTTCTTATACTTTCCCTGTTCTTTCTCGTTGTTCAACAGTTCCAGGTCACATCAGAGCACGCTTTGTTCTCCTGCTCAGTGGTGGATGTGTTCTCTCAGCTCAATCAGAGCTTCGAAATCATCCGCAAGCTGGAATGTCCCGATCCTCAGATCGTTGGCAATTACATGAAGAGATTCGCAAAGGTGACCTTCGCCTCCTCATTCTCTCACGGAATGTCTCCCCACTGTCTTATATGTCTAACTATTATTATTTATGCTTTGTTTTTTTTACCTCTTAGACTATTGGCAATGTCCTGCTGTCTTATGCTGACATCATAGCAAAGGACTTCCCAAATCATGTCAAGAAAGAGAAAGTGGTAGGTGTGGGGAAAAAAATGTGTGGAATTCGAACTGCATTTTATGTTCTCCACAGTTTGGTGTAAATGGTCAAGTTGATTAATTTGAACACAATAAACTGTTCCTCAGTGTTGCGCCCAGGTTGCAGTGCTCAAAGTGAATTAGGGCCATGTAATTAGCCGAATCTGATTTAAGGTTAGGGAAACGTGGGCTGCACTCCCAGAGAGACTAGGAGCCCCCGGAGGAGCACTAATTACTGAAAACTCTCGCTTCTGCTCCCCTGCATCACCAAAAGTGCTTTCACAGACGAGGCAATAAAAAAAAGTTGAGAGGGCTAACCTTGATTGATTACAGTAAAAAGCTCGGAGCAGACAAAGGACAGGGAGAGAGAGGGTGAATGAGACAAAAGTGTGTGTAATGATTTTTCTCCTTCTCCCCTCAGCCATGTATCATAATCAATAACATCCAGCAGCTCAGAGTTCAGCTGGAGAAGATGTTTGAGGCCATGGGAGGCAAAGATGTGAGTTTCCATACGGGCTATTTTCATTTCAGTTGTGCTTATGTGAGATGACCGTTGCACTCAATGCATCTGTCTTTTTCCAGCTCAATGTGGAGGCTAGCGACTTCCTGAAGGAGCTGCAAAACAAGCTGAATAATGTCATGGACGACCTCAGCCGCATCTTTGCTGTCAGGTGGGTGCGTCTGTTTGCCAGTCTGAAACCAGCAACCAGTTTCTCACAGCTGGATTCTCACATTTCATGTTAATATTTCCTTGCGATGGTATAGTTTCCAGCCCCAGATTGAGGATAATGTGAGGCAAATGGGAGACATCCTAGCCCAGGTCAAAGGTCAGACTGTTCCAGCGAATGGCAGCGTAGTGCAGGAAGCTGACAATGTCCTGCAACCCATCATGGACTTCCTGGACAGCAAGTAAGTATTTCTGTATCAATCAATCAAAAGAGTTAAAAAAAAGAAACACAAAAAAACACAACTTAAATGTGTTTCAACAGCTGGCAACAAAGATTGATTTCTTGATCTTACCTAGAAAATCAGAAAAAAATACGTTCTAAATTTTTTATATTTAATAGTTTGCATGCCCGCAATTTCAGTGGCTGCTGTCCAGTATTTTGTAAAAATAAGCATTTTGTAGGAAAAAGAAACAAAGAAAATTTTGGTTTTGTTTTCAGTCCAGCAATGGCACTGATAACAAAAAATATATAGATGACTTCTATTTTGAAAATCCCCAAACCAACGCCTCAAACAGCTGCATGTCTTTTTTTATCTGCCGTGTTTGATGATCAAAATGTAGTGCAGAAAAACTCCCAGACCACCCCCACCCCTGACATTTTCCTTGCAGGTTTTTTTCTTTCAGAAAATTATACCCACGACTGAAAATACGTTCTAAGCTGCTTTCATGTGTGCTGAGAGATTGCACGTTCTTTATGTTTTAGCTTGTCGCTGTTTGCCAAGATCTGTGAGAAGACGGTCCTGAAGCGAGTGCTAAAGGAACTGTGGAAGCTGGTGATGAACACGATGGAAAAAACAATCGTGCTTCCGACACTTACAGACCAGACGGTACGTGTTTAAAAGAGACAGCCACTCCCAATGTCTTCACCCTTTTCTTCTTCAGTGCTTTTCTTTGCTGTGGGAATTGCACATTAACCCATCTGCCATTTCCCCATTCTCGCTCTTATTCTTCCTTTCATAGGTGATTGTAAGTATGTGTATAGCCTTTTTAAGCATGAAGAAACACTCTTCTTTCTTTAAACAGGGACCCTAACTTCACCCTTCATAGCCTTTGTCACTTTTTTCTATGTGGATACAGTGCATCAGTTCAAAAGACCAGCTCAGATGGCAGCACAGTGCACTAGAGGCAGAGTTACATGACAATCAGTCCCTGCAGTACTGGCTGACTGCACACTTAAGCACTTAAACTATAATCCTCCTTGCTCTTGAAAACTTTCCCGAGATTAAACCCGTTTGCTTTGTTTGTTACAAAAGTATTTCACTCAGATAAAAATTAGCAAAGTGCATAAATCAGCATAAAATTTGTATCTCACTCACCTCTCACCTTGCAAATCTTCCTCACCTGCACATCTCAGAAACTCCGTTTCTTTTCTCTGCTCACTCTGTGCTGCCTGGTCTGTGCATCTCTCCTTGACAGGGCACTCAGATGATCTTCAATGCTGCAAAGGAGTTGGGACAGCTTTCCAAGCTGAAGGTGATTAAAAATAGATGAGTGGAAGAGCAACATGTCTAAGAAATTGCATTTATCTAATGTCTGCAGGACAGGCTGACTCCTTTGTGTGTTCTGTCCTACAGGAACACATGGGGCGAGAGGAGGCCAAGGCTCTGACTCCTAAACAGTGTGCAGTAATAGAGCTGGCACTGGACACCATTAAGGTATGTGTTTGAAATCAAAGCAAATAAAAAAGGTGTAAGAGGAGGTGATCACAAGTTTTTCAGGCTGCATGTTACCGATTCTTACTACTTACTACTTCTTTATGGACACAGTGATCGTACTGCTTAAATCAAAATAGAAAAGACATCCTCCATTCTTAATCAAACCACCTTAAATATGACTCTTAATGACGTTTTCTGGTTTTAAATATTGGTGGTACTGACATTGTCTTTGCTGCGTGTTGTTGCATCTACCTGGTTGGTGTGAATGCGAGCAGGTTTACAGATCTTTGAATTGCTGCTTCATTGCTCGCAGGCTGACAGCCCTGTTGCACGTACAAGGCAGTTTTGTCGCACTCGCTCACATTGCACGCTCCGCTCAGAGCTCATTGTGGCTGCCGTCTATCTACCGTTCAGTTATCCTCGTGTCATGTCATATCTGTTACGCAGCAATACTTCCACGCTGGCGGTGTGGGCCTGAAGAAAACGTTCTTGGAAAAGAGTCCGGATCTGCAGTCTCTGCGCTACGCCCTGTCTCTGTACACGCAGGCCACGGACAAGCTCATCAGGAAGTTTGTCCTCTCGCAGAGTGCTCAGGGTACAACTCAGAATCACACACATACTCACACACGCTCACAAGGTAGCTTCAAACAATTTCACACAAATAAGCTTTCAGATGTTCTCAAAGAGCTCAGCTGCTTATTCTTTGTCACTGTGGCTTATGGAATTAAACAGGATTATGGGATTAAATAGAATAACTTGCTTCCAGTAGAGAAAATGCTTAATTCACCGGTTCAGCGAGTTACAGTAGAAAAACCGTGCAAATTACTGTTTGCCTTCGCTTGGTTTAGACACAAAGTATATAAGTTTAAAAGTCTGCAGGTGGGTTGTAGATCAGAGACGTGTTTCTGAACATCTGGCTGAAGGATACTTAGTCCTTTAGGTGTCAGACACATCAGCTGGTACCATTTCTGTAAACTGCCTGGTTGGAAAATGATCTTTATGTGCTGATCTGCTAGTGTGAGCATGTTCTTTTAGTACTAACCTCTTTTTGTTTTCCTTCAGTCCACGGAGGGAAAGGGATCAGATACACAGCGAATGAAGACACACCACCAGAGAAAGGTACAAGTCTGCAGTGTTATGTAACATCTGCATGTCCCCCAGGGCGAACCCGCGGCACCCAAGCTTCTGCTCAGACACATCTGTGATCAAACTGTTAGTAACCCAGGATAACCTGACTGTGAGCAGTGTTCACTTTAGGCACAGCTCAGATCTCATTGATCTCTTTTTTTCTTTTTTTTTTTTCACTGAGCTACTTTTTAGGAGCTGAATAAGAAAAAGTATGACCAAAGCACAGTAGCATTTATGATGCATGAAGCCTGTCACATATACAGTATGCATACGCTGTGGATTGTCTGAGACACTGAAACACGATGTCTAAGACAACAGACCAGCTGAGACAGAAGAGTGTAAACACAGTAGTGACTTGTGCTAAAGGCGAGGGCTGGATAAGCAAAACAAGTCATACACACGTGGTGGTAGCTAATTAAAAGCAGTGTTTGTCCGGTCTGTGTTGAAGTTTCCTTTCATATTAATCCCCTTTTTTCTTTTTCCTTCAGTGTTTGTAGTATCTTTAACAAATTAAGAGCTCTTACTGCATTAGAGTTTGCCATTTTCTTTGCATTACAGCTGGCTCAGAAGCTGCTGTACCCGGCCAACTCCTCCTCACCAGATCATCTCAGAGAACTTGTGCTTGCGTGCGCGTGTGTGTCTGTAGCATCTGCATGTTTAAATTTAGTTCACAGGCTGCTGATACATCGCAAATTCTTGAAGTCATACATCTCAGCTGTGCTGCATCAGGGACTGCAGAAAACACAAGTTGACTGCCATGGAAAGATAAACACACATGCACAAACACAGTTGCCTGTCAGCCACTAACTGAGCGTGTCTTTACAGCGTCCGGAGTGGATGCGGTCGGTGAGGTGGTCATGGGCGTGGACATTTTACCCCAGCCTAATGGAGAACACAAGATCAGTGTGAAAGGTAAAAATAGCTGATAGTAATAATAGAATAAAGATTGTGCTGCTCTGTCTTCTGTCACCTGCTTTTGTTCAGTAGGCAGAAATATAAAGAAGGAGAAAAAAAATACACTGGAATTGAACTAAACAGCCCCTCCCACCAGACTAGCACAGCCATCTGCATGTGCGTCATGGCCACTAAAAATTACTTGATGCTGACCTCTAGTGCAGATTTCAAACCCTGCTCTTCCAGGTGAAAGTTGCACAAATGTTCAATGCATTTTCACAGTGTTGTACACGGTGCGTGGACCTGCGAATTTCATAAAAATGACAAGCATGCTCCTGGACGCACGCCTGACCTGATGTATCACCTTCAGGCTTTGACACTTTGGACTTTTCCAATGAAGTTTGGTGTCTGAGTCCTAGCCAGAGTTTTAGCTCTATTCACCTGTAACAATCTTTGACACAAATGTCTCCTCTCTCTGAGGTCCACGGTGAAACTTCAGCAGAGTGTAAGTGGTCAAAACAGGACTTGTACAATAGCAATATGAAAATAGCAGCTGCTTTACAAGCAGTCCAGAGGTGCACAAGGAGAGGACCTTAAAGGAGATTGAAGTCACTGAACTCTTTGGTTGCATCTTCTACTGCTGAGCTGGTCTGAACAGATCTGTGGCCAGTCTCCTGTATTTTATAAAGCCTGACTTCAGACCCCACAGGAGTCTTAATTTCCTCTCAGACCACTTTAATTACAATATGCTGAAACTTTGTTGTGGATTTTATTACTCATGTTGCCTACCCTGGCTCTCTCTCTCCAGTGGTGGCTGCTAATGACCTGAAATGGAAAGCACAGGGCTTCAGGCCTTTTGTTGAAGTCTACATCATCGGCCCTCACCTCAGTGACAAGAAGAGGAAATTTGCCACCAAGTCCAAGAACAACAGCTGGTCACCAAAGTTCAATGAGAGCTTCCAGTAGTGAGTATCCACTCTATCTGATTTTCAGTTCTGAACCAGCTGATCCAGAACAGAAAAGTAAAAATTTTTAGTGTGTTCTGACACAGAAAACTAAACAAAAAACAAGCAAGTGAGGAATGCCAGTGGTTTCTGTCTCGTTCCAGCTCGCTGGGCACCGAGGTCGGGCCGGAGAGCTACGAGCTGCAGGTGTGCGTGAAGGACTACTGCTTTGCCAGGGAGGACCGCACCGTGGGCATGGCCGTGCTGCAGGTGAAGGACATAGCCAACAAGAGCAGTGTCACCTGCTGGATGCCACTGGGCAGACGCGTCCACATGGATGAGACGGGCCTGACGGTGCTGCGCATCCTCTCCCAGCGCAACAACGACGACGTGGCAAAAGAGTTTGTCAAGCTCAAGTCAGACCAGCGTTCAGCTGAAGAGGGCCGCAGCTGAGGGAGGAAGAGGAGAGCGAGGGAACACGTGTGCACAGAGACGTACCTGACCGCCATAGTGTTACGCACACATAATACTCACAGCTACATAGACAACCACGTGCAATACACAAGCACACACATAAAAATGCTCAGTTGTACATATCTCGCTTACATTATGCAACATGTTCATCGCAATGTTATCAATGCAAACACGCAGGAGTATGTTTATATAAATCTCATTTATCGTTTCTCCAGCAGCCCCCCCCCAAAAAAAACCTCTTAGTTGAAGCTCAGCCTCGCATTACCGTCCCTCACTTGCTCTTTCCTGCCATACATGACACCTTTTATACGCTGCACATTCAGATGTGAGATAACACACCGTGCATCAACAACAAATCCATGTGAACAAGTTGAGAATGAACACTTTGCACTTTCGCTCCTCTGCATCTTCAGGAGAGCGGTTCCTGCTTAGCTATGCTCCGTCCGCTTGCCTGCCTGACTGTGTGTCGTTCTTCCAGTCCGTCCCCTTGACCCTTGTCGTTTTGCTCTTTGTAGTCTTCCCACAGTGTGATGTGTTGTGTAAGTTGGGAGTTCAGACACAGATCTAAGATCAGCCCCGCCCTCCTAAAACAAATAAATAAAAACAAATAACACAACACTGACCTTGGGTCGGCATCCAGGGTCAACATCACTGCTAGTCATGTAATGTAGTAACGTCCTGCATGTTAACCCCCCAGGAACACTGTGATATACCCTTCCCGCTCCCATGTTAAAGATGGGTGCTTCCAATATGTTATCTGTGTGAGCATGGTGCATATAACCCTGGTACAGTAAGGTTTTCATAAATGTGCCCTGAGTAACTGTTGTTATCGTGGAGAAGACGCACCACCAGTGGATCCATGCCGAGCCTGACGTGTGACGTGCTGTTAGGGGGAAAAGCTGTGGATACAATGTGCATTTTTCAAATGTTTCTTCTTGCTTCACGTCACACCAAAATGGAGCAATACCCCAACGTATTACAATCCCCCCCCCCCCCCCCCAAGAGTGCACATTAACTCCAAAAAAAAAGGGCTACAGGATCAGTGGACTGGGATGTCACTTCATGCACTAACTCATGCTGTCCCTGCTTCTGTTGCCCGCCTGCCTGCTCTGCCATTGAAACCTGCCCCTCTGCGGGTGCACCTTAATTCAGAAAGCCTTTAGTGAGCGTCACTGTGGAGGAACTTAAATAAAAGGACACACAAAATACTTTCCTCCCGATCGCCTGCACACACATCTGAACCCATTTATTCAAGGCAATAGTAGTTTGTTTACGTGTTCACTGACAAAGCCGGTGAACACGCCTTTTGTTAATGTATACGTGAAGATGTGCGCGCGCGCGTGTGTGTGTGTGTGTGTGTATGTGCCTGCCTGTGTGGGCTTGATCGTCACACCTGCAAAATGGGCTCTGAGGTTGTGAGCAATACAATTACTTACACACCCAAAACGTATGCGCTGTCAATAACTACAGAAGCACCAACTGCACACTCTGGATGAAGGAAATGGGAAAGTTATGATGAAATTTTTTTGTAACTCACTAAGATATTTTATTTATGGACTCATAAAGTTCCCATTCCTGTTGGAAGTGTGCGATCTTTTTCTCACGTTTTGGATAAGAAAGAAGGAAAGTGTTTGGTTTTTGAATGACTGTTTTTGCCTTCAGTAGGACCAAATTTGCACCAACCAGAGCTCATGTTTTATTCTTTTTTTTTCTTCAAAGAATGAAGCCATCAGAGTCACCGCCAAGCATTTATGGTGTACAAGTGTTAGTGTTAGTCACATGAAAAGGTGAGCAAGAGCTCGCAGTCGTCATCCGGCTCGTCTTGTAATCTCTTTGTGAAACTGAGTGATGTCAGTGACGCTGGGTAGGTTTTTTTTTTTGTTTTTTTTTTACCCCAGATGTCACTGCTGCCCTGTCACATGTTGTCTTCACTTAACTGTTCAAAAGCTACCAAAAACGAATCTTCTGAATGTTATTAACTCTCAGCAGAGCCTTCTTTCTCCAATCAGAGAGATGGTTCAACCCTAAAACCACAGCATGCTTGGGGAGACCAACTCATGCCTTTGATTTAGGCCACTAAAATTCACCTGAGTCATAAAAATGAATGGATTGTACTTGATTTTGCTATTGTTGCCCAACATTTAAAGGGGAACTCCACTGATTTTTCTTTACATGTCAGAGTATTTTTACTGTTGCACATGTAAAAAAAGGTTGCACAGGTCTGTTGTCTCTTGTCAAATGGGGCTGCAGTCAAACCTGCTCCTTCCTCGTGTCTGCTTGTGGCTAAAGGCTCCAAAGGGGGCCCAGTAACTGGAATAAAACACAAATACCAGACTGCGTTGTGGGTAATGTAGGCCCCATTGCAGAACAATATGTGGACTATCTCCCAGCACCACCTTTGTTTCTTCGTTCCTTCTCTTCTTTTGTTTTTTTCTACCTGCGCAGAAATGTGATGCTAAATCAGCGGAGTGCTCCTTTAACACAGTTAAACTGTTTTCACGTGTTGGCATTGGGAACCCCGGGGTTCCCAATGGCAACACAAACTTGACATGTCAGATTGTAGCTGAAAAAGCGACAATAAATAAGTTGATCACCCGGTCCGAGGCTCGTTGGCTGCCTGCTTGATGTCTGTATGTTTGTATACATACAGACACCACCACACACACAGACACACACCCTTAAACACAGACCTCTCCTCAAGCACAAAAAGGGCACGTGTAAGATGACACACATGCATGCATGCACGCCGACACACCTCCGTGGAGACCAATGATGGCGCCCTGTGAATAGAATCAACTTCAGTTGCATGATGGGAAACTTTATTGTGCCAGCACGTGTCTCTTTGATGTTACTTGACGTTTTTCCTTTTCCCTGTTTTTACTTTCCAAAGCTATGTAATGACAGCTCATCAGTGTTTTCTGTTTTTCCCAAAGGCTTGTGAATACGTCATCTGTAACCAATACGAATGTAGTGAACACAGAACTCGCATGAGAGAATTATTTTCTACTGAGGATGTTTCTAATTTGTTTCTTATCATTATTGATTGCTCTTTAATGAGGATGAAGCGGAACTGGAATGCAGCTTGATTGTGATCTGCTTCCTATTAAAAGGACATTTGTGTCACAACCCAACCGTCTTTCTGAGAATTGCATTACTGCTGCCTTTGAGCTCAACCGGAGAAAGTCTTTATTTTATTTGGGGGGGGGGGGGGGGGGTTAATACAGACTTGTAAT
>JAVDPK010016663.1:0-17165 GCA_034780415.1 Cichlasoma orientale
TGTAAATGAACGATTAATTATTTAAACATTTTAAAACAATTTACTTATGCCCATAATCATTTATGGCCTGGGCTACACAACTATGTGGTGACCCCTCATGAAGAAGGGAGTGTCAAAAAGGAGCTCCTTTTTTTTTTTTGGAGCAATATTATGGTCCATGGGCCCCACTATGGGCTCTCTCTGCTTAGTGTGGGGCCCACATGTGCCCTACATTTCATGCCGGTACTGGCACTAAGCTGACTGAAAAGCCATTATGCCTTTGTGGAAAGCTGTATGTTCTTACCACATCCATGATCTGCAGCAGGCTGAAGCTGAAATGGACAGTGAGGCTGTGGGAGTCATTGCTGACCGGTCGCTCTAATGGATTATAGTTCTTCATCAGCTCCTTGTAGAGACGCCGCTGATACACACCCTGCAGAGAGCCTGGAAGAAAACAAAATAACAGTCCATCGGCACAACAGCTCCAATATTTTAACTAACACGGATCTTATTAAATTAGAGGGCTTTGGATCACAGCACAGGCACTTAAAAAAAAGAGTTTCTCTCACAGTTTAGTAGCTGTAAACCATTAAAGCACAAAAATTACATCAGATGTTGGGTGGAGCTGCTTTAACTCTCCTCTGTCCCAAACCTGCCAGTCAAGCTTACAGTGTGAAAACACTGTTTTTCTCTTGGGCTGTAACGCTCTTAAAACATGTTTTTGAGGTCGCTTTGACCTTTCACCGGAGCATTATAATCATGAGTCCCTCGAGGTGCTTCTTTCACAGTACTAGTACAAATGAATGGACATCACAAAAACTCAATACGGAAGGCCACAGCTGCCACCAGCACAACGTGACTTTCAACCCAGGACACCAGGCATGGGTAGCATTCTGAAAATTCAAGGCTTGAAATCTAACCCTGTAGCTAGGTAAAAAAGTAACTCAGTAAAAAGGCAGGTGAAGAGGCAGAAACCGAACAAAACAAGCAGAAATCAATTAAGAGCACAAAGGAGCAAAACCTTAAGGGGAAGATGAGGAATCCAAGCTGATAAACTATCTCAGTCAGTCGCACACAGATGTAAATGTATGGCAGTCTGGAAGCACAGGAAGTGGAACAGGTGGTAGATGGTTGGCTAATTAGTGACAGGTGGTGCATAATATTGGCAGGAAATTCAAGACCTGAACCAAAATTTACTGAAATGCAAGAATGAAAGTGATTTCAAAATAAAACAGGAAATGACTAAACAGAAAGAAGGCGTACAAGCGGAAGCCCAGAAACTGTCATCAGCTTAGAGCTCTGATAGCGCAGGAATGGATCTTCATCAATCAGTTCGGCTCAGAAGCTGATATCCAGCAAGCCACAGAGAACTGCAGACAGTATGAACACTGTACATGCTGACGCTTTGCATATAGTACCAGTCAAAAGATAGAGTATAAAGGGAGCAAAAGTGTCCATTTGGAGGTTAGAGGGGGAGTGAATTATTTCACTGCTCACAGAAGCAACCATACTTACAGAGAAGCCTATTCCAGCTGTCATAGGGCGAGAGGCAGGGCACACCCTGTACGGGTCACCAGCCTGTCGCAGGGCCAACGCAGAGACACAGACAACCATTTACACTCACATTCACATCTATAGGCAGTTTAGAATCACCAATTAACCTAACCCCATTATTTGCATGTCTTTGGACTGTGGCAGGAAACCGGAGTACCCGGAGAAAACCCACGCATGGGGAGAACACGCAGACTCCACACAGAAAGGCCCGGGCCAAGCTGGAGTCAAACCCAGACCTTCTAGCTAACCACCACGCAACAGCGCTAACCACCACACCACCATGCTGCCTAAATCCTCTAATTAAGTTTAGGCACTAAAAACAACATGGTTAGATTTAGAAAGAGGTTTAGTTTGGGTTAGTTTGGGTTAAAATGTAATGCTTCTTCTTTGTAAACTCAGTTTTCTTGGTTTCTATGGTGACACATCCCTGTTTATTTTCCCAGAAGTCTCAGGGCTCATCCAGATGTTTGTTGGCAGATGTGAGACGAGCCTTTGTGTTCTTGTTGGTCAGCAGTGGTTTTCTCCTTGGAGCTCTCCCATGGAGGCCATTTTTGCCCAGTCTCTTTTTGATTGTTGAATCATGAACTCTGACCTTAACTGAGTTAAGTGAGGCCTGCAGTTCTTGATGTTGTTCTGGGTTCTTCTGTGACCTCCTGGATGAGCCGTCGATGCTCTTGGAGTAATTTTGGCAGGCCGGCCGCTCCTCGGAAGGTTCCAAGTTTTCTCCATGTGTGGATAACGGCTGTCACTGTGGTTCTCTGGAGTCCCAAAGCCTTAGAAAGGGCTCTGTAACCCTTTCAGACTGATAGATGTCAGTGACTTTGTTCCTCAGCTGGTTCTTTAGATCATGGCTGTTGTGCTGCTTTCTGAGATCTTTTAGCCTGCTTCACTTTGTCAGACAGCGTCTATTTAAGGGATTTCTTCATTCAGCAGGTCTGCAGTGATCAGGCCTGGGTGTGGCACCGAGGCTGAACTCAGCTTTCCAACAATTGTCGTTAATCACAGTTATTACACAGTGATTTAACAAGGGGAGGCAGTGCTGTTACCGCTGTTTGAGGGGAGAAAAAAATAGAGACTTGAAAAATGTTGTATTCTGTTGTTTCATGATGCATCCCGATTAGCTGCAGTCATCATTTACAGCAGCACCGAGACTGAGGCTGCTTTAATTTGCAAAGCTCTGACTCTGCTGTCGGGGGCGTGAGATCTAAGATCCACGTTTGGTTTGACAAACATTGATTTCACCACATTTCTCTCTCTTTTGTCACCTTTCATCTGAGGCAGCCCAAAGTCGCTCAGTGAATGGGGGCCTTAAAGGCTTCAAGGAGATGGATTACATCAGCCTTGGCGGAGATGAAAGCTCATCCGGATGACTGACAGGTGCTCGGTGAGACCCTGACCGAGTGGGGGGGGGGGGGGGAGCTGAGTGTCAGTCCTGAGGAAATGAGCTCCAGATAACAGAAATATTTTCCCCGTTGTCTGTTTTTCGCGGTTTGACTGCTAAACTATAAATGCCCAAAAGTTGGTAGAACTCAAAAATGAAAGCATCTGATTTCCTTAAGTCTAAATGAAATTATTTTATTTATATTCTACATGAAAAATTTGCTCAGTTTTGTATTTTTAGACTAAAGTGCTGCAGCATTGTGATTCTGTGACTTTAATCAGGCACCAGTAATGTAGCTGTACTGTCTCAGTTAGCTTAAATGAAACCATTACTACTGTTATCTTGCATAAAACCTTTATAGCAAGCATCAGCTTGAATTCTTCCTTTTTGTTACCGAAGGGCATCTCTTTCTATATTATACTAACTCAGTCACTAACACAGCTCCCCACCTGATCTCCTAATCTAACATTAGGTTGAATAAAACACTTCTCAGCTTATCCTCGTCTTGGTCGCAGGTTTTGGGTTTCTTGTGCGTTCCTGATTCTTTCTGGTTTTGAGGATCATTTGTGTTTTGAGTTTTGTTCCTTGTTTCTCTTGTAATGTAGGCTGTAAAATTTTCTTGGTGTCATTAATTATATGCTCTGTTTATATTTTGCCTGTTACTTAATTCCTATATTTTAGGTTCTCTCTGGGTTGGATTTGGTGTGTCTGGGTTAGTCAGGCTGTAATTCTCCATGAAGAAAATCATGGTTTTTATTTCCCTTGTTTGCGTGTTTGTGTTTTGCTTCTTTTCTTTTTCTTTTCTTGTTATTTGAATCTTGCATTCTTAATTTCAGTTACTGTTACTTTCGGGTACGATTGGTTCTCGTCTCTGTGGATTTGTCTGGAATGGAGTTTGCATTCCCTGGGTCCCTCTTTGGATTTTTGGACTTCCAGTACTTCCAGTTCTCCCCATTAACCTGCATTAAATGCTCATTTTGAATTTGACTCCTGCCTCCTGAATCTTGCATTTGGATTGAGATATTTCCACATAGCTAACGATGACACATAAAACACAAATCTGCGCTCATTCTAACAGCTCACATGACTATGATAATTTTAACTGATCCCAGAACTGTGTAGGAGAGCTGATTTGACTCAAGCTGATATGCAAATATCTCTGGATGTTTGTCAGACTGCTGCAAGAAAAAGTCTTTCATGCTGTTCCAACTCTGGCAGCCCAGCCCTGCATGTAGAGAACCGGTTCCTTTGCCTTTTTTTTTGGTCATATATCTCCGGTTCCAGGTGTGGATGTTCATATTACACATTTACAAGTTTCAAATAATAACGTTAGTGTCTGTATGGTAATCCCTGTGGTAATCTCTGTATGATGTTATGATTGGAGATTTCCTTGTGTTCTGATCAAAGGAAATAGTCTTCAATCAGAAATTGATGGCATCTTGGAGGCTGGGGCAGGTGTTTCCTGGTGAAGTTCAGGATTTATCCAGGGAAGGTTATCAGAAGCAAGTCTGAAGTCTGTGGATCCCAGAAGACATGTAGGATGTGTAAAAGAACCCTATCAGTGCAGTCATGTACCACATGTGTAAATGTGCACATCTGCATTCCATATGAAGCTGCATTTATTAAAGACAAAGGAACAAATCTGAGTCATAGCCACGTGTGAACGACAAACAGTTTCTACAAAATCACATTACTCCTGAGTCACCGAGTGTAATGTGTGAAGAGAGTGCGTGGAGAAGATGGAAGGAGTACTTTGAAGAGCTCATGAATAGAAAATGAGAGTGAGGAGGACGGATGGAGGACAGTTGGTGAATCAGGAAGTGCGGGGGATTAGTAAGGAGGAAGTGCGGAAGTGCAGTGATGAGAAGGATGGCGCGTGGAAAGGTGACTGGTACCCATGACTCACCTGTGGAGGTACGGAGATGTCTAGGAGAGAGGGCAGTGGACTTTTTAACCAGACTGTTTAACACAGTCTTGGAGAGTGAGTGGATGTGTACTGATACCAATGAAGGACAAGGGTGATGTGTAGAGCTGCAGTAACTACAGAGGGATAAAACTGATGAGCCATACCATGAAGGTATGAGAAAAAGTTGTTGAAGCTAAGTTAAGAAGAGAGGTGAGGATTAGTGAGCAGTAGTACAGCTTCCTGCTGAGAAAGAGGACCACAGATGTGATGTTTGCTTTGAGAGTGCTGATGGAGAAGTTAGTGAAGGTCAGAAGGAGCTTCACTGTCTTTGTGTATCCAGAGAAAGCAGATGATAGGGTGCTGAGAGATGTATGAAGACAGAGAGAGACAGTGGTGAGGTGTGCGGTAGGAGGAACAGATGAGTCCAAGGTGAGGGTGGGATTACACCAGGGATCAGCTCTGAGCCCTTGTTTCAGTGCTGATAGACAAGCTGACAGATGAGGTCAGGCAGGAGTCTCTGTGGACTGTGATGTTTGCAGACGACACTGTGATCTGTAGTGAGAGCAGGGAGCAGGTGGAGGAGAGCCTGGAGAGAAAGTCAGTAGAAGAAAGACAGAATACATGTGCGACTGAGAGGGAGAGGTGAACATGCAAGGAGCAGAGGGAGTGAAAGTAGACTGAGCTTAAATACCTGGGGTCAACCATCCAAAGCACCAGACAGTGCACAAGAGAGGTGAAGAAGAAAAAGCAGGCAGGGTGGAGTGGGTGGAAACGAGTGTCGGGGTGATCTGTGACTGGATGAGAGCAACATGAGTGAAAGGGAAGGTTTACAGGATGGTAGTGAGACCTGATGGATGGTTTGGAGACGGAGGCTCTGACACAAAGACAGGAGCCCGAGCTGGAGATGCTCAGATCTTCACTGGCAGTGACCCCTAAAGGGAGCAGCCGAAAGAAGAAGATGACACTCAGCGACTTTTGAACGATATATTGGGTCACACTTTATAATACTGCCTGCAACTGAGGGTGTAAGTACCCTGTATTAGTCACGGGTCGTAAATACACCAAACACTAAAACCTGTTTATACCGATCACTTACTACTACTTACTATAAAACACTGTTCCAACCTGCCTGAGTTAACGGCTGTGTTTAGACAGATGTTTCAGGATGGCATGTGATAAATCTGATTCGTTCTGATCTGAGATGTTGCAGAGCTCTGTGTGTCCACACTTCTGCAAAGCCTTTTGGGCTCTTTGTAGCGATCAGTGTGCAGAAATGTGACCAAAGTAACTTTGCTGCCTGTAATACATCCATGACTTCATCCTTTGAAAGTGAATAAATTCTAGATGATTTTCTAGACAGAAAGATGCTGCAAGGACCCCCCCCCCCACACACACACACACACGCACACACACACACAAAAGATGTCATTAATTGAAAGGGATCAGAGTAAAAAATCATGATCTGAATGTTTATCTAAGATGTCTGTATTGGCTTTTCTTATGCCACAAAAACACTATAAATGGCTCAGGCTGCTGTTTCCACATCTCATGATCTTTAGGAAATGATCACGTAAAAAAACATCATTTAATTGGCTGAGAGGTTTGAACAGCTGCAAAAGGTCAACAGTTCTTTTGGGAGATAAAATTTAAGAAGCAGGGTTGATTTGAAGAGGCAGCTGCTGAAGAAGACTTCTTTAGAAGTGTTTATGAGAGTCTTAGCAGGAGAGAAAACCTCCCAGGTCATTTCACCCTTTAACATTTCACAGCATAAATATCAGAATCAGAGGGTTCCCTTTTGATGATACGTAAAGCAGATCAAGACTTGTTCAGAGCTGTGTCATCTTTTTCTAAGAAGATATTTATGACCCTGTTTCTATGCAAACAAGCTCCTCCAGCAGTGAGTAATCTGGAGCCTGGAACCTGCAGGACGGCGATCAGACTGGAGACGATTCCACAGACGGCTGAATACGGAGCAACAGGGGAGCCACAGGCCTGAGACCTATCCATGAAAGGGTTAATAGCATTTCAGTAACTAAAAATGAAACTTTGTTTTCACAAAGGACTGTTCATGATAAAGATCTTTAATAATACGTCAACAGTTAACAAAAAGGCTCATAGAAATTAAACTGAACGTCAGCCAAACACAAAAAAGAAGATCCAGTTAAAAATCAAAGATGTTTGTAATGACACTGGTATGACTTTTTAATCTCTCCTATGGGATTAAATCAAGATAACTTAAAAACAAAACAAAACAAAGTGACAAACAAATCAACACCTTTGTCCTAAAACCTTTTACACTGAGCAGAGCATCACTCTGTCCTCCCCTATCTCTGCTACCACGGTGACAGTCGTCAAGCCAGCAGCTCACAGATTTAATCTAACATGATGGTAAATGAAACACCACCCGAACAGCTTCAACAAACAGGAGTGTGAATGAAACATTTGGTTAACATCTTTAACAGGGCTGTCAGACCCACAAGCCCATTTTCATCTTCACTGGGCCAGTAAAACTATAAAAAAAAAAAAAAAAAAAAAACATTCATACTTTCAGTGTAAAGAAAATGTGTAATCACACATTTTCACACACACACACACACACACACTTAATCCCTGACACGCCAAGAAGAAATGCTGCTGAATGAAACCAAAGAAAGCCACCAGCGCGGCTCAGCACGGCACGGCAGGAAATAAAGCCAAAAAAACCAAGAAGCTCTCCGTGAAGTCACAGAACATGTTCTGTTCTTTGCAGAAACTCTACTGTACTGTACTCACGGCAGAACATGGATTTTGTCTTTGTCAGTAAGAAGAATGTAAAACAGATGAAAAGATAAAGATCCAAACTTTATGCCCTCCTTCTTTGAAATGACCTCATCTTCCAAAGCCTTCCAGAGGGCCAGACTGGACCCATTGGCTGGCCAGTTCTGGCCCGTGGGCTGTATGTTTGACAGGGGTGTCAAACATACAGCCCACGGCTCCTCCAGCCGTGGGCTGTATGTACACAGATCTAGAACTTTCCAGACACACCCACCCGGCACATTGGTGCAAAATTGTATTTCCCTTCAATCACACTGTACAAACTATGACTGCATGCATGACGCTCTGCTCAGCCTGACAGAGGAGCTCACTCTGATGCTCTCCGACTCGCCCTCAGCAGTGCAGTGAATCTATTAAACTTATAGTGGTTCTTATTTACTCTGCAGAGAAGTTCAGCTTCAGTTTGAGCAACTCAAAATGTCACAAAAGCAAAATTTAATTACAGCATTTGTTCTTTAATATTAAGCTGATCAATCTACTCACTTTCTTTGAGCTCTGAGTTATAATGTCAGTCTGTTCAGTTTTAAGCTGCAGTTCTACATGCAAAATCTCAAATCTGTTCTATTTTTGTATCTGCATGTTAGGGTTAGACTTTTGTTAGACTTTTGGAAATTTCACCTTTCCAATAAAACAACTAAATGAACCCCTGAGCTGATTCAGCGTGTGCGTCTTTGTGTTTCAGGTTTCAAACCTGTTACAGAGAGAACATTTTGACTCATCCACTCAAAATCAAAATGCAGTTTAAAGGTTCAGACTTGGTTTTAGGATAAAGGTTAGAATCAGCTGCAGGTTAGAGTAAGAGGTTAGGTATCTAGTCATGCGAATCCATTATCAAACCCAGTGTCTTCACAGCTGCAGAAGACCAGTGTGTGTGCCTGTGTGTGCTGAGCCTACCGTGGATGAGGCTGCAGAGCATCAGGACGTGCAGAGTGAAGACCCGAGCGTCCATCATCAGCAGCAGCAAGTCTCAGAGATGAGAAACTAATCGGAGTTCCTCCTGAACTGACGGCAAATACAGAGAGAAAGAGAGGAAGAATCAATAGAGGGTTTGCTCTGAGAGGAGAGGGGGATGCTCCTCCCCCCAGAAAGCATCCAAAGGAGTAGATTCAGCAGCCGGAGACACTGAGGAGAGAGAGAGAGCGCGCTATGAGTGTGTACTTACTTATGTGAGGGCATAAAACACAGTCAGAAAATAGCAGATCATTAAAATGGACCTTTACATAAACTCCACAATTCCACTTTATTTTCTGCTTTTTCCGTATTTCCGGCTAAAAAATCATCCACTGCTGGATGTTCATATTAAAGATGGCTAAAATTTCAAAAAAATTGCAGTCAGCGTATTGTACACTGTGAGACAAAGCTTGGGCTTCGTGCTGCTTTAAAGACTCAGTTTCAGGTTTTTTTCTTCTCTTGGATCTCCCATCTATGATCTGATATCATAGCTGTGGTCAGAAGTTTCCTTCCTCTCATCATGGGCATGAATGTCAGGGTCTTTTGGGTTTTTAATGATTCCTTTGAACTGTTCTTTATCCAGGGCTCACTGATTGGACAGCATACATCTTTAATGACTTAAAAAATATATTTTGTAGTAGAAGAATATACACACACTCCCTTAAATCCTAATAACTGGTGCTGAGGATTCTACAGTGTCTTTTAACCTGATAAGGCCTGTTAACATCTCATTAGTGATCATGATCGATTACAGCTGGTGGTTTCTCTTTGAAGCAACAAACACCAGCATCACCGTCCACAGTGAAGCCAGTTTTACATCTCCATGGACTGAGAGGGTGTCGACCAAGAAAGAAGCCCCTGCTCCAAAATCAACGCCTTCAAGCTCAACTGGAATTTGCAGCTGCCCACATGGACGAGCCAAATGCCTTCAGGAGAAAAATTTGATGATCGTACGAGACAAAGATTGAGCTGTAACGGTGAGGCTTTCAAACCTAAGAACACTGTACCAGCTGTCAGGCATGGTGGTGGTAGCAGCATGCTCTGGGGCTGTTCTGCTGCCAGTGGTACTGATACATTGGACAAAGTGGATGCAATAATGAAGGAGGAGGAGGACTACCTCCAAATTCTTCAACTTCACCTCAGATCAGCAGCCAGACGGTGGAAACTTGGACATAGTTGGGTGTTCCAGCAGGACAGTAATCCTAAAATCACATGAGGACTGGTTTAGGAATGGATAAAGCAGGCTGACATTAAGCTTCTGGAATGGCTTTCCTAAAGCCCCGACCTCAACCCTGTTGAACATTTGCGAGCCTTGCTTAAGCAATGTCTGTGCAAAATTACAACACAAAATAAAAGCATCAATAAAATACACATTTAAACAGGAATAAAACAATGAAATAAAAAATAAAATAATAAGTAAAATCAACATTTCAAACTGGGTCGAAGCCAAGCGGAAGAGGTGGGTCAGATTTAAAAATGGCCAGTGAAGAGGCCAGTTTAATGTGTAATGGCAGCGAATTCCACAATTTGGGAGCTGCCACAGCAAAAGCTCTGTCCCCCCTGAGCCTCCGCTGTGTCCTCGGAGCATCCAGGAGCAGTTGATCAGCTGATCTAAGTGACCGGGAGGGGGAGTGTAAGTGCAGCAACTCAGAGAGGTAGAGCGGGGCAACGCCATTTAAGGACTTAATAACAAATAATTTTAAAATGAACTCTAAAATGGACAGACAGAATGTTTTTTATCTTCACCAGTTGTCTCAGGTGAAAGAAGCTAGATTTCACCACTGCACTGATCTGGCCCTCCAACTTAAAACTCTCATCCATCATAAGAAGAGCTGTCAAAGCTCCAGCCAGGATTATGCCAGAAGCTTGTTGATGGCTACCAAAAGCATCTGGTCGAGGTGCAACTTACTAAGAGACATTTAACCAAATATTGGTGGAGGTTTGTGTATATATTTGAGCCTGTATAGATACTTTTGATGCTGTGTGGATCAGAGAAAATCCAAAAACTTTTCAAATGTGTTTTTTAAAAGTCATTAAAGGTGTATGCTGTACGATCATTGCACCCTGGAAAAAGAACTGCTCAAAGAAATCAATGAAGCCCAAAATGACCCTGACGTTCATGCCCATGATGAGAGGAAGGAAACTGTATCTGTATGTGGTCATCTCGGGTGCAGAAGCCCCACCCACTTGGTGTTAAAACCTTCTGTTTGAGAGAGTGGCAAATCAGACGAACGTTGGGTTAAAGTGAGCCTTTAAAGGGGGAGGGGCTAAACATAATTAAGGATTATTTTGAAGTAATCATGCAAAGCTACTCTGGGAGAGTCCAAAATAAATAAATAAATAAGTAGCAGGAAATTAACACAACATTTTAAGTTTGACATGAAAACTCGCTTTAAAGTTAGGCTAAGGTTAGGCTTAGATTCAGAAAATATTCACTTGCCTTTATTTTTCACATTATTGTGTTGCAGCCTAATTAAGTCTGATTTACACTGCAGGATTTCTTTCACTGTGATTGAATCATGCACCAACACGCAAGCCATCATTTGGAGTGTCTCTGCTCTGCTCTTCATCACTCAGCTTTCACACCTCACTGAAACCAACTCTCAGGGACTAACAGCCTGAGGTCAGGAGAAAGCTTCACCTCCAGAGTCCATTCACACTTCGCAGCAAACTGCAGCACCATCACAGAAATCACAGAAATAAAAACAGAGAGACGTGTTCAAAGGGACGCTCTGGTGCCAAAACTGTTCACATCAAAGCACAAATATTGTCTCCAAAAATCCCCCACAGAGTCGCTTTCATTTTAAGTTCCTTGTGAGGTCCTCCCAAAGAAACGGTTTGTCTCAGATAAATACAAACACTGCACATGCTGAGAGGGATGTGGAGACAATATGCTCTCAAAAATGGTTGTGTTTAATATTTCAATTTGGAAATTGTGCAAAGTTTGTTCTGAGCTTGTTAACACTTCAGAGACGAGCTTCCTCAGTACGGTCGGTCCACAGAGATTCATGCTGCTGCTGCTCAGCCCTGGAGACTGACTGCTGTCATTTACAGCAGTGCAAAATTAACATCCCAGTATATCTTTAACTTAAAGTCATTTTTTGGTTTCATTATTATTATTTTGTTTTTGTGGTATTGTATGCCAGGAACAGTTCAAAGTCTGGCAAAAAAAAAAAAGACTGTATGCTATTCTTTAGAGTGGACTTTTTATGCTTTCCTTCATTTCCTGTCACATCTCCCCTGTTCCAGAGGTGGATGTTCATTTTAAATATGGTTAAAGTTTCAGTACATCAGTGAATGTACAGTAATCCCTGTGAGGCCGAAGCTCAGGCTGCAGACTGCTCTAAACACTCATTTTTTCTACTCTTTGCTAAAATGGCTTGAAGTGAGGAGCTGCACCGAGGCCCAGCGTGAGATAAGATATTTCTTGGACCAGAGTTCAGGTTGTTTCCTGCTGAGTCTCAGGTGAGTGACAGCCTGCAGCACACAAACACAACTGCAGCTCTGACATGAAAAATGTGACACTAGAGGAAAGAAATGAGAACAAACCACAGTCTCACTCCAGGCTGACGAATCCTCTCTTTGATTTTGGGAATAGTTTGTTTCACGATGAACATGAATTAATGGCGGCAAATTATGTTTTCTGGAAAGGCAAAAACAAGCTCTGACGTTCGGTTTCATACATCTGCTCTTCAGTCATTTTAAAGGTCAAAAGGCCGTGAGCTTGTTTACTGTCATGAAAACTATAAACTCGTTAATTTGAGTTGAATCCCCGGCGTGAAGGCTTTTCTCTGCTCTGCTGAGCATGATACAAACTCCTGATTAATTTCCTAATGAGGGCTGAATAATTAGCTCATTTTCTTAATGACTCTCTCCATTAAAGACGGCGGCTGGCACAGAGAGAAGGGCACCAAACATTTATATCTGCTGCAAATCGAAAGCCAAACTGTGGCGATGAGGTTTATTTTAAGAGTTTTATCGCTGCAGCTTCAGCAGACTGTGCTTCCCTGATAGATGCATCAATGCTGTCATTCAATTTTAGTTTTATATTAGTTGCTTGATAACAAGGTGCTTTATATCAACATGAAATAATGACATATAAACACACAGGAAGTGAAGGGGGAGGGGTGCAAAAAATCGCGGAGTTCCACAGGGTTCTGTGCTAGTACCAATTCTATTAGCCCTATACATGCTTCCCTTAGGGGCGCCCGGATGGCTTAGTGGTGAAGCCGGCTTCCACATACACATACCACGCTGCAGTCCTGGCTTGTTGCCTGTTTGCCAGCGTGTCTTTCCCCATCTCCTGTCTCTCCCCACTGTATATGAAAGCTGCTGTGGGTAAAAATGGAAAGAAAAAAAAAGTGCTTCCCTTAGGCAGTTTTATTACAAAAAATTGCATACATTTTCATTGTTATGCAGATGATACCCAGCTTTATCTATTTAAGAAGCCAGATGACAAACATCAATTAGTTAAACTGCAGGAATGTCTTAAAGACATAAAGGCCTGGATGACCTCTAATTTCCTGCTTCAAAATTCAGATCAAACTGAAGTTCTTGTACTCGGCCCCACAAATCTTAGAAACTGGTGTCTAACCAGATACTTACTCTGGATGGCATTACCTTGGCCTCCAGTAACACCAGGATATGTCCTTCAATGCACATATTAAACAAATATGTAGGACTGCTTTTTTTTTCTTTTTTTTTTGCATTAGAACAATATTTCTAAAATTAGAAACATCCTGTCTCAGACTGATGCTGATAATGCATTCATTACTTCTAGGCTGGACTATTGCAATTCATTATTATCAGGCTGCCCTGAAAAGCCTTCAGCTGATCCAAAATGCTGCAGCTAGAGTACTGACAGGGACTAGAAAGAGAGAGCATATTTCTCCCCTATTGGCTTCTCTTCATTGGCTCCCTGTTGAATCCAGAATAGAATTTAAAATCCTTCTTCTCACATACAAGGTCTTGAATAATCAGGCCCCATCTTATCTTAAAAACCTCATAGTACCATTTCACCCCAATAGAGCACTTTCCTCTCAGCTCCTGGCTTACTTGTGGTTCATGGGTATATAAAAGTAGAATGGGAGGCAGAGCCTTCAGCTTTCAGGCCCCTCATTTACTTTAATACCAACTATGTGTTCTAATCTCTGTTTTGATCAACATATCGATCGCTGCACTGAGGTCTAACAGGACAAGCATGGAGATGAGTCCACTGTCAGAGGCCATAAGAAGCAGATCCTTAGTACGCTTCACTAGTGCCATTTCTGAACTATAAATCCTTGAAACTCTTTGAATAACCCATTCCTCTTCAAATAATTACCCAGCTGAGAAGAGACCTTGAAAGGGAAGATTTGAAAGTTGAAAAGGTTGGATAATATTTAATTATTGGTCTATAATTTGGTAAATCACCTGGCTCAAGTAAGGCCATTCTAAGTAGGTGGTTTAAATACAGCCATGGTTAAAGCCCGCGGTACGCAGTCTTTTAATAGAGAGAAATTGCTCATATTTCAAATAAAAACATTAATTAATGGTAAGACTTGTTTGAAAGGTTTTGCACAGAAGCATTTAATTCCAGCTTGCTGCCCAGTATCGTCGGCACACTCTGCAGCTTATTACCACCTCTGCCTACAGCAGTAATGAGCAAAAGAAACCCTAAAAACATAACAGCAAAGCAAATTTCAGCAAGTTTAAACTTCACAAACTCTCCGTGAGGGAAATTTAACAAAAGCTGATGAAGTCAAAAGGCAGAAGTTGTCTGCTCTCATTCCCACAGGACATACAGAGATTTCTGCAGTAATCAACACTGCATGGCATCTTAATTTACTGAAATGTTAAGTCTTAAAAACGCCGTAACAGGATGCCACCACTGGCCTGGACTACCATCTAGTGGAGGAGGAGAGAACTGCATCTCTCCACACCTCCTTCTGCTCTTACATTTCAGTCTGGTGATGCACTGGAGGTCCAGGCCTGCTTCTGCATGAGTTAATTTAATATTTTGAACCCTCAGCTAAGATTAGGATGATAAGTGCGTCGTGGTGAGGTGCTGCAGGTAAAACCTTTGTGAGATTTTGGGCTGTTTTACTCCCAAACATTTTCTATCTGACCAGTGGAAAGACAAAATCCAAAAGATACAGATTTAACTTTTTCTTTTTTAGTCACAGGGTTAAAAACATTACCTGTATGGTTTTTCCAATTTAAAAATTCTCTCTAATAAGTCACATCTTCAAAAGTGATTTTTCTCATGCCAAATTTCTACTTAAGGAACATAAACCAGACTTTTCCAGAGTATAATTTAAAGTTTCTTACACAGAGCTTTGTTCAGCACAGCAACATCCAGGAAAATACGAAAAATCGGTTGTTGCCCGATGATCGCATTGAATTTCTTTGCTGTCAGTATTTATATATCACCTCACATCATGCTTATTTATTCCCAATATATTGTGGCAGTTCTGACAGGTGCCAGCTAATTATCAGCAGCTGGTTATAAGCTAACAATATACCAGCTAATGTTAGGCTGAATGTCCTAAAAAAAAAAAAAATCACACCTTCCCTCTGATAAACAGTTTACTTACGTTCTTACATCATATGAGAGTTTATTTGCGAAGTGTCCGAGTGTCCACAACATTAGAAAGAAAGAAGAAAGTTACAGCAACTAACTAAAACAGCAGCAGTTATCGACAGAGAAGTCCTGGAAATCCTCAACAACTCACCTCATTATCGCTGTCATGGACAGAAGTGAGCTTCACTCAGAGTGAAGCGTTTTCCTCCAGAGGAAACGGCTTCATGAGGCAAAGAGTTTGAGAGGACTCGGGAGGAAAAGCCATTACTTTCCTAACACTCTGAGCCAGAAATCTCCACTTCAGCAGTGTGTACATGCTCCTTTGATTCCTGTCTGCATTCTGAAGGGTTTCATACGAGGAGCTCGGAGCCTAAATTAACTTCTGCTGTCTGAATGATGTGTTTGCGCAGCCTGACTGATCCAGATCAAATCAGCTGCAGATAAACTGCAGCACAGTGTGATCTTGAAAAACAGCTTAGAGAAGACCACGAATGACTTTCAGGCAGCCCAGCCATACTTTGTATTGATAGACCAACAATTAAATATATTTTAAAAGCATTGAGCACTGAGTTTCAAGGATTTATAGTTCAGAAATGGCACTAGTGAAGCATACTAAGGATCTGCTTCTTATGGCCTCTGACAGTGGACTCATCTCCATGCTTGTCCTGTACTGGAAGCCCTATGTAGATACTTAACCATTTCACTACCACAGGGGTCACAGGTGACCCCTGTGGTAGTGAAAGGGTTGAAGTAAAAAACACTGTTACAGGTATGACTCTTGCATAAGAATCCTACTAAAGTGTGAGTCATATTAACATCAATACACATACTCACAGAGGCATGCTGCACCATTTTTTTCACTTTCACAAGAAGTTTCCAGACTTTGGACATTTCACACTTTAACACTGCTGTGATTCAGGACCTCTGAGCTGGAGAAACATTTTTACCCCATCTGTCCTGACCTGCGCACCACCACCTTTATTTTCTCTACAGACATTTCTTTGGACATGAATTATTTTGTACTCATACGCAGTGTGGACTGTGAGATGTTATGCATCTCTGTTTGCCACAGCTGAATCCAAACTGCCAGGAAGCCAATGCTGAAACCTGCAGTTCCTCTGCCGTCCAGCAGTAGCTCCACAGTGAGTCAGTCCCCATAGACTCCCATATTAAAACTTTCCAGCAGAAATAATCATGTTTACAGCCTCATACAGAAACTGCTTTGGTCTCTGTAGCTAATTTCCCCCTTTCATAAAAACTGTACAGGGGAAGATGTTTTTAGAACTCACCTGTTTATATAAAGTTTGCATTATAAAGGGCGTGGCCTCTTTGACAAGTGGATGGCAACATAGGCATCATTTTTAATGCAATTAAATATGCAATTAAGAAGGCGGAACTCCAGTTTTGCTGAGTGAGATTCTGGGATTTTATTTGGAGGGCACTGAGCACTGATATATTGGTGTCGCAGAAGCTGGGGGAAAAAGCAAACCAAAACAATAAAATGGTTTAAAGAGCATTTTTAATATAACTTTTCATGATTTTATGAAGATTTTGTGCTTATTTGGCCACTGGTGAGCTTTTAAACTGCAGTTTGTGAGCCTGAAAACCATTCTTCACATGAAACCTCACCCAGTGAAAAGAGAAAAAAACAAACATCCATCCATCAGGTTAGAACGATACAAGGTCTTTTTTCCTTGATATAAACAAGTTCTCTATGTTCACAGTGTTTCCTGTCATCGGTGGTTATTGATCATGAAGACCGTGCAGTCAAGTAACTGATCAGCTGGCCAGCCTGTCGTTCAGGTAGCTGGAGGTCTTGGTGTCCTGCAGCAGCATCTTGGTGACGTCGTGCAGATTCTGCTGGTATGCCAGCCTGTAGCGGCTGTACACATCATCACAGTAAGACAGCAGGCGCTTCACATTGGAGGTCACGCTGCTGGGAGCGCCGTCCAACCTGAAATGATCACACACACACACACACACACACACACACACACACACACACACACACACACACA
>JAVDPK010016664.1:0-17165 GCA_034780415.1 Cichlasoma orientale
AGAGTGAGAGGAAAGGAAATGGAGAGAGGAAGAGAAAGCGCTTGGCAGAGAAACGTCCAAGCGAATCGGGCGAGAGAAAATGTGGAGAATAAGCGATTGAACCGGTGTGGGAGAGCGAGTGGGTGAAGGAGCGAGCGAGAGAAAAGGGAGAGAGAGGGAAGAGAGGAAGAGGAAGAGGAGGAGGAGGAGGTGGAAGAGGTGGAGGATATATTTAGAGCTGCACCTAATCAACTTCTCCGTCAGTTTGTGTCTGTGGGGGTGAAAGAGAGAGTGAGGACGCGCACGCACGCACACACACACACACACACACACACGCACGCACAGAGTTCAACACTGAAAATCAATATGCAGCCCACTCGCTCACTGAAAGCAGCGGCTGCAGAGAAAGAGAAAGTGAAAGGCAGAAGAGGAAAATGACCGGATGAGGAAGCAACAGCTGAGACAGCACACGCAGAGGACAACTGCTTCAGTTTCATCACTGCACATAACGTAGGGATTTATGCACAACAGTTGTCAAGCTTCTTCTTGTGCAGTATTCAGGTGCGACATGTGCGTTGCGTTAATAAAAGAGTTACTGGCCAATCATTTCTCCTTCCTGATGTAATGTAAGGCTTTCACAAGCTGTTCATAGTTGCCCTTTCAAATATGCAACACACAGGAGAAAGTGTTGCACATGGTCTTACAACTTGGATACAATAAAAGGCATAAATATAAAGAGAATGCAACGATTTTTACTATTTTTTAGTGAATACAGAAAACTTGAAGCAATCATTTTCTGTGTGACTCTATCAGTCTCACATCATTGTGGAGGAATTTTGGCCTGCTTTTCTTTACAACATTGCTTCAGTTCATTGAGGTTTGCAGGCATTCATTTATGCACAGCTTTGGTAAGGTCCCACCGCTGCATTTCAGTCAGGTGGAGGTCTGGACTTTGACTGGGCCATTGCGGCACCCTGATTCTTTTTCATTTTCAGCCACTCTGTTGGAGGATGCTGCTGTGTTTGGGATCATTGCCCTGCTGCATGAATCAGTTTGGGCCAAGCTTTAGTTGCCAGTATATAGTTGGTTGGTACGGTTTAGTTGGTATACAGAGGAGTTCATGGTTGACTCAGTGACTGCAATGTGCCCGGTCCTGTGGCTGCAGAACAAGCCCAAATCATCAGCCCTCCACCACTGTGCTTGAGAGCTGGTATGAGCCGTATTCAGTTTTTGCCAAATGTGGTGTCCATCTCCAAAGGACATCGGGCCTCATTTACTAATATTTGTGTGGAAACGTTCTTACCCTGTACAAAAAATTAATTTGCACACAAAATTACCATTGGGTTTATGTGCGTAGCAGCTTATTTTGTTCTCACCATCATGCGTATGTTTGTAAATCAGAATAATTCGGAGCCAACAACCTTGTGCCATCGCCATACAATTTGCATACTGCCCCGCCCCCATTCCTCTATATAAGGAAACACATTTGCCTCAGAGTGAAGCAGAGAAAGTGGTGATGATATTGTGAGAGAGAAGCCTGCACCACTAAGGCAAGAAATAAGGAGAAAGTCTGAGTGAAGAAAATTGAATAATAGTGTCTGAGGTCCAAGGAGGAAGCCAGAAGAGGCGCAGCCTTCCAAAGAATTACCACAGGAGCGACGACTGCTTAAAGATAAATAAATAAATAAAAAGGAACACTCAGGCTGAAATAATGTGAGTGCTGAATATCGTTTCCTCTGGACTGAGGCTAAAAAAAAAAAGGTTGGAATCAAAGTTGATATGAAAAAGCAATGACAGGAGTCATTTTTACTTTTGAGATACAATAAGATCAGGTAAGGGGTAATGGAAAATTAAATTAAATTAAAAAGATTAGAGTCTACACCGTTCCATTTAGCATGTTGTTTTCTTTGCTTGCAATTTTTTCTAATTCAGAGCATTTTTGTGGCTTGTGGTATTTTGGAAAACTGTAAAAAAAAAAAAGACCAAAAGGCAATCACAAACATTTATTATAATTATTATTGCTATTTTTATTATTAGCAGGGGCAGAAGTAGTAGTAGGATTCATTTTAAAGTCTTGTGCTTAAATTTTTAAGGCAGCCAGGCTGTCATTTGTTTGCACACATGGTCAGAAGGATTTCTAAATTTGATCCTAAAGTATGAATATAATCAGGTACGAAAATATTGATAAATCTGTGTGTGAAGCATTCGTACACACACACTTCATGCACAGATCACGCACTTGTTAGTAAACGAGGCCAATCGTTCCAGAAGTCTTACGGGTCAGTCAGATGACCCGAGCCGCGCTGTCGTGTTCTTTTTAGAGCGAAGAGGTTTTCTTTTGGCAACTCTTCCAAACAAGCCGTACTAGTTCAGTCTTTTTCTAACTGTGCTGTGAGGAACTTTAACATTTAGCATGCTAACTGAGGCCTGTAGAGTCTGAGATGTAGCTACTGGGCTTTTTCCAGTTCTCTGAGCATGGCACGGTCTGACCTTGGGGTGAATTTGCTAGAATGTCCACTCCTGGAAATTTTGTAGCATTGTGTTAACACACAGCTGAATGCTGAAGACCAGCAGACTGAGAAAACGTCTGCTTTTATAGAGGAGGTCATACATGCTGATGATGGATCAATCAAGTGCATTTGATTAGCAGCTCCTTGCTGCTGCTCACCCTCTAAAATCCCGGAAACTGTGAGGGTGTACTTAGTTTGTGTAGCTTGAATCTGACGCAGGCAAGCAGAGGCGTATTTGAACAGGATCTCTAAGTGCTCGGGCAGGAAGGAAACCAACCGCTGTTTTCACTTTCTTGCTGTCGGCTTGCAGTTCAGGGTCTCTTTTTGTCTTTTTTATGTCATAATGTGGCAAATATTTGCAATGGATAAGTCAGGAATGCAGGCAGACCTTACTGAAATAAGCAAGGCCTTTCCTGAAAGGAATGCCATCTGACTGGCACCATATGTTTCTCCGCAACCTCAATTTATGGTTCAGCATCGATGTGACCTTCACATAAATGCAAGTTAACACGCTCTGTACACTAATCCCCATAACATCACAGGTGTCCGCTTTTGAACTGTGCTCTGATAACAAGCCAGATGATTACTCACCTTTTTAGCCTGGAGCACACTGAGTCATTTCACAATTTTTGATCATTCAGATGACAGAGCAATTTTCAACTTGGCCTCAGCTGACCTCAACTTCTTAGCTTCCATTGGGTGTTTGCCGACCCATCTAAGGTCAGAGGTAGGGTTTGGGTTTGCTTAACACAGAATATTCACTTGTTGGGAGCATCCAAATGGAAAAAACGTAAAAGGAAAACTATAATGCCAAAATATATGAGACTTAATTAACAGCTAAAGACTAGCTAAATAAATCCTTGTGCGTGCATGAGTATGCGTTAAGATATCAATAGCTCAGACAAGGTCAATACTGCGTAGGCAATAATGAAGCCAGGATGCAGGAATGATGGCAACGAGAACACTGAATAGAGGAGGAGGAGGGTTAGAGCTCATATACAGTAGCCTCCTTTTAGACCAACAGGCCTTTTCCTCACCCCCCCTTCCCCTCCCCATCCCGTCCAACATCTCTCATTAGCTGATGATCGATCCCCTCTCTGTGTAACCCACACAGAGAGAAAACGCAATTAGAGCCTTGACCAAATGATTGTGTGAACCGCTGATCGATAGGTAATCACCACCTGAGAGGGGCAGGAGGCAGAGCTGCGGCAGGGAGAGCAGGGAGAGCAGGGGCCAAAGGGTGAGCGGGTGAGTTTGGGTGAAGAAATGAGAATGTGGGAATGGAAGAAGTGAAGGGCTCGTGAAGAAAAACAATCCCGGCTAATAACAGAGGATGTGGGGGCCATTCTGTGAAGAGGGTCGCATCACCTTAAAATATCATAAAAAATTTAAGTAGTAAAGGTCACTTGGAGAGTTTCGGCTTAGAGGAAGGAAACTGTTTTCAGCTGTTTGCTCATGTTTGTGGTCATTAATGACAATAATTTAGCAACAATCCACCACACACACACTTCCATATAGCATATAGCGTATTCTGTACCATCAATACCCGCTCCCAAGTACCAATGAGATAAAAAAAATTATGCATCTGCTTAACCTCAGCACTGCAATTTAAGTATTGAGCATGCTACAATTATATTTAGCTCACAGCTTAATGGAGGTATAATGGATATAGACTCTTAGTGTTGTTAAACATCAGTTCATCATTCTGCAGTTAACATTGATCTGAGTGGGTACGAAGTATTGAAAACAACAGGCCCCGTGGTTAACACCGGTGACCCCTCCCTCCCTCCAAGGACATCGTTACTGCTACAGTTTCTAAAAAATCAACAAATTCCCGCAAAGCCCGTCGATTCTCCGTGTACCTGTCGGGTTTGGCTTGTATTTTTATTTTATTTTATTTTTTAAAATAAATCTTGTAATAAGTTTAAGTTTGAGCAGAAAAACATTTAAAGCTTTTGGTCTTTTGAAGATCTAATTTGGCTGTTTTGCACCTTATTATATGGAGCCTTATTAAGAGCCTCTTACAGGAAGTGTTCTGGTAGGGTGTGTGCCACCCTGTGCCTGCAACAGCTTCAGCTGCTTCTATAATTCTGGCTAAGCATCACTTACTGCAGTTTGGTGAAAGCCTCTGCATTCTCACCGATACACCGAGTAAATCAGGGTCAGTCTTTTAAGGAGCATATTTGAACCCATGCCAAAAAAACAACTGTGCTTGATATCAAGCGTTTTCCCATAAAAATATGTTGAATTATATTCATCTATATCTCTTGAAAGATCATTTCTGCATCAGACGGCAAAGAGAGTAAAGACAAGCCAAAACATGGCCCCAAATGGGACAAGAACTGTGATCTCCCGGCTGACGAACCCGTGACTCACTCCATAAAGGTGAACACTCAGAGCTACTTTGTAGTGATGTGCAGTAACCTTTTCCTCTCAGGGGGAAAAGCGGACACAAAAAAATGCCCCAAACAACAACATAACAGAGCCACCGCATCCCTTCACCGTAGGGGTCAAAGGTTCTGTTCAGTCCTTTAATTTGTCATCCATCTGTATCTTTATCCCTGGCCTCTTTTATCTTTGTCATACTAGTTCTGTTTATGATTGCTTGTCATATAGACTGAAGTGTCCACTTCAAAGGTCAGAAGCTGCGCTTGAGGCGGTGCACGTCCATTTCTTTTGTTTTGAGCAATAATCCATTTATAACAATTACTGTTATTGAAAGCGATGACTCCTGTGGGTTAACCGAAGGGAATGGGTATGTGGGAAGTGATTTTTTTCCATTAGACTGTCACTTCATATAACATCTATCGAAGCAAAAACAATCAGGAAGCGTCTCGCTTTAGCAGTCAAAACGCTCCGAGATGGGACCCAAACCTGTGCCGAGCGTCGCCTCGTCTCTCGGATCGCGCTAAGTGTTGTGGTTTGTCACGTTTGCGCGCGGTTATGAAAGTAGTGGGCACAGTTTACCAGGAAGTGTCCTCACTCTCACTTCCTTTTTGGTGCTCTGCCAGGGAGAGCTGGCCTCATTGCTTCCTGCATAAATCCTGTATATTTATTCTCTCGCTCTCTTTCTCTCTCATTTCCTCCTCTGTATTGCATTGTCTCTCACTCCCACTCTTTCTAACCCCTCTCTATCCCAGTGTCTCTGTTTCATGCAGTTCACCCAATTTCCTCTCCATCTCTTTTCTCTGTGTGAATAGCTTAAAAAGCATTATGCACCACACTGATTCACTCATATCATGAATAAAATAATGCTACCAGTCACACAGGGTCTAAACCAGGCTTTGACATGGGTTTTTTTTTCCAAGGCAGATACCAATCATCAGTATTTTTTGAATAGAACTGCCAGTAGCAAGACATATTGAGCCAACATTATGTATTTTTAAATGTCCCTGTTTTCAGGCCAAAATTTAGGGAAAAACACAGCACAAATTTATTCATGCTATTCATGCTCTCTGGACAAAAAAGTATTAATTTACCACAGACTTTATTATACTGTATTTTGCTATTAAAATGTTATGTATTAGTCTTAATTTGTAATGTGCTTATTGTTGAATGAAAAGTGGGCATTCGATTCTTTTACTGTATGCTTTCGAGGGTCCCAGAGTAGTGCCACGTTCTTAATAATTCAGGGATCACGTTTCCACACAAAGTTATGTCAGATAAAGCAGCCAGCCATGAGAGATGGAGAACATTAACTTTTAAGGTTGCTTGAGTGCCAAGTATATTCAATACACGCCTCAAGATGCTTTAATTTCCAAGGTAGAGATCCTACAATATCAGAGAGAACCCCGATAATCAGATGATCCTCTATGAGGACGCATCTTGCAGCGGTGGGGAGGAAGACCCCGGTGACGTAGGCGCCGGAGCGGTTCACCAGCAGAGCTCACCGGGAATGGGAGACGCGTGAAGCAGACATTAAAGACGGAAAAAAAAAATACAATCAGAAAATCAGAGACAGTTTTCACCTCAGCTCTTTGTATGTTCCCACGTCCGCGGCTGGCTGACGGACCAACACACACACACCAAGCATTAATGTGTGTAATTACTATAGTAGCTTCAGCGGTGGCGGTCCTTTACAAACTGAACTTCACTCTGCTCACAGCCACAGAGTCACATTGCTCAACATTCAGGAACCAAATGTGACTGCAACAACTGCTGACCTGACCAGAGGTGGCAAAAGTACAGACGTTCTTTACGTAAGTAGAAGTACAGATACTTGTGTTAAAAATACACACTAATTTGTGCAGTGCAATACTGTTCAAAGGGTATGGTGCCACGGCGGGTTCAGCACTACTTTTATTTTATTTTACTTTTAAAAAGAAAGAAGTTGTCAGAAAAATAAATACTCAAGTAAAGATACCTGAATATTCTACTTAAGCACAGTAACAAAGTATTTGTACTTCCAGCGTCTGAACCCAACATATTGAACACGAACATTCGCAGTCCCATCAGTCTTTGCCATCACGGCCCCCCCCCCCCCTCCCCCGGGTCAGTTCGATATATGACCCGAATCATCATTTTTCTTCACGGCCTTAAATCTTTGCATCATTGAGCAGAAATTGTTTCTGCATCATTAACCAAGAAAAAAAAAAGACTTATTAACAAAGCAGGCAGCTTAAAGGGACATTTTTCTGACATATCAAGCCTTTAATGTGCAGTTTTATGTTTGTCCACACTGTCAAAATGTCAGGTTAAATGACCCCACTTACTCCCTGCATTGGTGATGTAGTTGCCAAGGCCATTTGTTCAAATCCTGCTTTGTTACTGACTTTCTGAAATGAAATCAGAGCCCTTGATGCATATACAGGATGTCTATATACATTTGTACAGATGGGCTACCACATGCAACCAGCAGGGCTTTAATGCACATTCGGATTGATTCTACAAGTTGCTTTTCTGCTGCTGGGTGAAGGAAACATCAAAGGCTCATTTTCCTTCTTTCATTTATCTCCAGTCTGTATTTATACTGTATCTAACGCGTGTCACATATGACATGATTAGGTGGACTTAAGGGCATGCTGAACTTGTTGTTTGATGGTATGGCGAAGGGGGAAAGACAGTACAGAAAAGCAGGCTGCGCACCCAGCTCATAACAATATATGTGCGGTCAGTACTACAAACATTTGATTTATTCTTCTGACTACGCGTTCATCTCGCGGCTGCCAGCACCTCTCGCTCTACAGTAAATCTTGTGTGCAGAGATTTTTCTCTCTTTTTGATGTCTTGTGTTGTTTCCTTGGGTGACTTATTTAAAGCCCCCCCTCCAGTCAAAAATATGTTTTTCTTCTTTTCCCTACACTTGTTCACATGCTTGAATATAGAAGATTCATTGTGTCGAACTACAGCACGCATGTGCAGAGTTTGTCACTAGAAACCTGTTTTGTTCCCCCCGTCCATGCTTTGCTTTTTAAGTTTAGAATTACAGCACGGTGTGGACAGTCGAAGCCTTTAGAGGAGAAACAAAATCAATTTTTATGTTTCTGTAATGGTTGATCCCCCAGCATGTGCAAACTGGAATATTTTAAATGCTAAAAAACAATTACTGTTGTTATCCATTAATTTTCTAATTTTCTCTTTTACAAAAAAGCAGAAAAAAAAATAATAAAGCACATTTTTATTTTTTCATTAAGATGCCAAATTAATTCCTGAACAGAAAAATTTGTTTTAGTGGTCGAATGTTTGATTAACTTCTGACTTCTCAGAGAAGTCCACTGTGCCGGCTCAAATTTGGTTATAAATGTGTGAATTCAGTGAGTTATTGGCCTAATAAATGACAATATTGTTTTTAGTTTTAAATACGTTTTTGATAAATATCTAAAATTTTTTGTTTTCTTTTTTTTATGGCAGGTGGTTTAATAAATAAATAAATAGTTAACAAGAGCACAAAACGCGAACAACTCATCAGCTTATTGGACGTGAGGAACTGATTATGTATCCATCCATAAATCCATTATTGTTACCCTCCCCAAATAGGGGGCTCTAATAGATTGCAGCAACTAGCGAACCCTGTCGCTCATTAATGATCATGCTGGAGCGTCTCAAAGCGAGAACCAAAGAACACCTCGCAGAAGAACAGGCTGGTTAAGGATCGCAGCACTCTCTTAAAGTCGTTTAGTCTTGAATTAAAGATGATCAACATACTGAAAGAAACGTATCATAGCGCAAAGCAGCTGTCTGCCTCGAGAACAACCCTTTCTCCTCTCATTTTTATAACTTATCTTGAAAGAATTCTGCAGAACATGCAAACCGATGCCTGGTGTTTCCATTCACGACATCATAGAGGAAAACTGGGACCTGCTACAAAACAGCTTCAACCTGATAAATAAAGATTCTACAAGAGCAGGATCCACCCAGGCAAGAGCAGAGTTATGGTGTTCAGCTGACAATAAACCAGCTGAAAATGCTCAAGAATTCATCTACTTAGGAAGCCTCATTCCCTTAATATACCATATAACAGATAACAGCTGCACAAAAGAGATCAGATGCAGGTTTGCCTTAGCCCGCGGTGCCTATATGGGCTTCACCAAGATCTGGCAGAGCAAAGAAATCAACATTAACACTAAACTGAAACTTCTCAACTCCAAAATATTCAGTGTTCTAATTTATGCTTCTGAAACCTGGACGCCAATGAAAGAGGATATTAGACGGCTGGAAGCCTTGAAAAGCTTTGTTACCGTAGAATAATAAATATTAAAAGCAGAAACTTGGGATCTTTGGCCACATTATGACAATACCGAATGATAAACTGTAGGGACAAGCATGCAGGACGGCCCCAGAAAACAAGGGAGACCAAGAACACAGTGATTAGATGACATTAAAGACTGGTGCCAGGCAGACATCAACAGCAGCCGCAGACAGAGGAGCAGGGAAAAGCATGACAAAACGAGCCATCGACACCAACGGGTGCGAAACCCATGGAAATTAAAGTTATATATATTCAATACAACATATGGTATATTAAGATTTTAATGTTTGCCCTGCAAAAGCCAGACACCAGCGTCTCAGCCATTTCTCATGTTAATAAAAGGCTAAAATCAGTCCCATCAATTCTAGTCAAATCCCACCTTTATCCTGCCGGGGAGACTGCTCATACAGCACTTATGAAGGGAATAAGACAGTAAATATCGCAGCAAAATATCACACAAATCCCAAAATATCAGCGGCTGCAGAAGTATTCTTCCCCATACGGCCTTCCCATTGATCCGACAACATGAATCAGTTCATGGAATCCTTTTGCTAAACAATACCTGATGGAAAATCTCTCTTTGTCTCAGGCACTGTGGTCATTTGTGCCAAAAGGTCATGGGTCAGAAAGAGCAGCAGCCAATTAAAGCCCTGCAGATTTGACTCAAAGAGGAAACAATCTCCAACCCCATCTGTAGACCTTTGCCTCCGGGGCTCGGTTGCCGGTAACTAACCTGGCTCCGTATACAGTGTGTGTGCGCGCTGCACTCGCACCCGTCTCTCTCTTCCAGTATATTTTTCTGCATTTATGCGTGGGCTGCAACAAAAATGTTCATGTGCATGTTTGTATCCTTTATTACCTCCATGCACTGACGACATGCACACTCTTCCCCAGTCGGACGTGTTGGTCCACAGATGTAGTTCTTAGTTTGCTGTTGGTGCAGAGGTCACCACAAGCCGGCACACTCCATTTCCCAGGTTGCCGCGGGGCTGGCCAAGGGCAGAAGCAGCACATATTTCGCTGGCTTGATGAAACATGTCTACCTCAGTATGTGTGCCTTGTGGGAGGGGTGGAGGGTCAGAGATGAATGTGTATATGAGTGTGAGTGAGTGTATTATGCTCTTTCTAGTTCAAGATGGCACGCTGGCAAGTCAAAGGCTCATACATCATCCTGTAGCCGAGTGGCAGAGTGATATTTATGGGTGTCTGATGCTGTATATAGTATGTGTCACAGAAAAGGAGAGAGAGTGAGGATGAGTAGAAATATTACAAAGAGAGAGAGAGAAAGAGAGAGGCAGGAAGCAAGAATTCCTTTTTCAAGCAAAGGCAGGCCTCGCCGAGATTTATTCAAAGTCAAAAGGGGAAATGTTGTGTCAGTATACCACTGGTTCAGTATTAACTCAAGTATAGCTTTATCTAAGCAGAACTAAGTGACTTCAGCACCTTAGAGCACCCGGGCCTTTCAGCTGATATAAATGGTAAATCTGCAAAGCACTTTAGAATTTTTTGCTCTCATTCATTCTCTGTAAGCTGCCATGACCAAGGACGAGTCACCTTACCCCCATTAACTAAATAATAAAGATAGACACAGCATCCTAAAACCTGGAGTTGAGTATTTTTGGCTGTTTCCATCTGTTTGTTTTTTTTAAAACAAACAAATAAACAAAAAAAAAAAAACCCACAAAAAACTCTCAGAATGAAACGGTGGATCTAACTGAGAAAACACCGCATGCACATTTAACAATGACTCATCAGTCACAAGACAGGCATGCCCTATTTCCTGTTCCTCTGCACTGACACCAACTGACACCATAAACTCACCTCGAAAGTGTTTACTGAGGTCACTGATCAAGTAGTCTTTTTCTCAAAGACTTCTATGCAATTACAATTCTCTTTGAGTCGCCCCCTGCTGGCCATGAGAGAGAATGCAGGTTTAATAGACTTCCGCGCTGCTGTTTTCACAATCTGTGGTTGCCTCCAGTGCTTCTGTAATTTCCTTCTATTGGTGCCTTGTCTTGTCATTTTCCTGACACAATCAAATGAGACCGCTAATGAAAGCTAGAATCTGAAGCTCGAGGAGCAGTTGTGCTGCATGCTTTAGTCTCAGGTGCTGCCACTTACAAATGGCTTTTTATACATTTTACACAGACGTCTTTGAGGTATGGGCTCTACAGCTCTATATGGAGCTGTAGAGACATAAGGACCTGGTGAGGGAGTTACAGACGACTGATGGCCTCCACATTTCCCGTTATGGGGCGACTATGCGTTGGGCTTTTCAGATGCATATTTCAGTCATCTGCCCTACATATGTTTGATGAAGCAGATTCTATTTTAATGAAATCCTCTAGCCAAACAACACTCTAAGTCATTTGCTTATAGCTATAAATACAATGCATGGCTTTTAGCCTACTAGCATTTCCACTGTTTCACTGGAATGACTGCAGCTGGCACAAACATCCAACTCTTGATTTTGGGACTGAAGTTTGGGTCTTCTTTGGGACCATAAAGTTTTCCTTTAATGCACCGTTTTCTCTAATTTTCACTTAGCTGCCTAAGCCCAATAAAACTAAACTACTTGGTTAGAAGTAGACAACAATCATAGTGGTTAAAGTGGGTTAACGTGCACCCTTTTACAAGACTAAACAAGTATTGTTTTCCGTGTTTTTAGGGTGAAGAAGTCTGCCATATGGGAGAATTCCATAACCGCAAAGATGGCAGTAGTTGTGCCCTTGCCCAGAAACATATCAGCCAATTGCATTATTGCACTGAGCATGCCCAAAATAGAAGGTTATGACATAACTGTGCACAAGATGGGTGCTGAGTGGCAAGAGCAGCAATTCATTTTGCTGTTCTAGTAACATGCTGCTAACATATGCTTCCTGTGCAGACAGGCCATTGAATCTATTCTGTATCATATGCCCTCCAGTAGCTAACAATCAAGGCGGGGTTAACTACTCATCCTAGCTCAAATTTGATTGGATAATCTTTGTTGCCGACTCGTTTGCCTAATCATAGAAACGATCAGATTTGGCTCAGGCAAATGAAAGATCGCAACATTCTGGCATTAATGAACGATCCATTTCTAGTTATTATTATTATGTCTGCGGCAACAGGTGATGCTGTGTACTTTGCCATCAGACATTTTTTTTTTCTGTGTGCAAACTAATAAATCCTCTTTGTTTTGTGACTGCGCTGTAAGTCACATTTCACACAAAGTCAAAGCGACAAACTGAGTTAAAGAAATTAAATTATGCTTATTTTTTTGTTCCTGCAGCTGTATTATTTCATTATTACACAGTGCAATCAAAATTACTTTCAAAATGATAAATAAGGTAAATATCCAACATACAGTGGCTTTTGGCTTTCAGTTTAGTCATTCTGTTTTAGTAATCAAACAGGAAAAAAGTATCCGAGCCTGACAAAAATAAGCCTTCAGCAAGCTTGAAGTGGAGTAGGAGGCTGCAGTCCAAAGCTAAAAACAAACTCCTAACTAAGCTAACGGCATTAATAAGAGCCAGAGATGTCATCATCTCTGGATTTGCGGTTTATAGACTATGACTTCTTGCTTCTAAGCAGTGGGTGGGAGAGAAAACTGGCTGCCAAGATATTGTTTCGTAACATTCGGCACCACTCTTGACAACCGTGAGCTGGTATTACTGGCCAGTGAAAATCGTTCCTTCCTTGTCAGTCCCACAGCAATGCCTTCCCACACACGCTCACCTCTGTGGAACCCGCTGCAGGGCCGAGCAAGGGGAGAGAAGGGAGAATGGACGGATGAGAGAACGGAGAGAGGGAATGCTCTGCAAAACAAATCTGACTGCAAGGGGGGTGGGGTGGGGTGGGGGGGGGGGGGGACTAGGAGTATTGTGTCATCACTGCCAAAGTACAGCCGACTATGGCTTCGGTCATCCAAATGTGTTAGCAATAAAGTTTTGAGAAAGCACATACACGCTGACGCCAGCATTATAATTGAAAGAACACGATCATCTGTTTCTCATTGTTAAGGAATCTTCTGAGCTGCTTCCAAATCTGCGTGCTTTCTCCCCCCACGCTTCCTTTACTCCCTCCACAGTGTTCCAAACTAAATTCTCTCTATGCTAAATAAATTTACAGCATCAGTAAACTATTAAAGACCATAAAGACCTACATGTGCTAATATTATTGAAAAATATCAGTCAGAAACACCCATTTCTGCATATGCAGCTTTATTAGATGACACTGAGTAAATACAATATGCCAGTATCACACACTACTTGGGGGGGTAAGTAGGGACCCTGTCAGTCATTTTGAAGGAGACAGACACAGATGGCCCCACAGCGTGTGCACCCAGCCTGTTCTGATATTCAAGGTATCAAACACTGCTGTAAGGGCCCTTTAATCCCAGCTGAACGCAGCATCATTTTTCAGTGTGCCTGCTAATGTTGCAGAGCGGTTAAACCAAAACCACAATCTTTTCCAGCAAGTGAAAAAGCAAGCGCAAATGAAACTAATCAGCAAGTGAAAACGCAGCGAAACAAACAAAGTGTTAAACAGGACACAATCCGCGGTCTCCTGCTGGCAAACTTGTGACTTACCCCACCGACACGGCTGCGCTCTCAATGCGCACTTTGTTGATCTTGAAAAGAGGGCTGTTGTCTCACAGCGTCCAATATCAGCATGTGCGTCAAGGACTTCAAAATACACTGTTTGCATATCTCTTTGATGCCAGCAGCATCTGACAGAGGGGCAGTATTTAATCCACTAAACTGCTTGTAGCATTTAGCATCCATGCAGAAGTTCAATTCATGCATGACATTGTTTAAAAAAAAAAAACATTAATTTTGAACTTAACAGAATTTACAGTAAAATGTAAAGAAGGTGACAAACTGCCCACCTTCACTGTTAAATCACACAAACACAAATAAAAAACTCCACTTGATCTATATGCTGCACACAATTATGGAAAACTGTAGCTGTGGGCCAGCTACCCTCAACTCGACATTTCACTCACCTCTTTAAAAGCTCCCTATTAGCACAACAGGGTCAATGAATCTCTGTCACACGCAGTCATCAGGTAAGTATCAGGCAAATGAACAAGCTTGTAGACCGGAGAACACAAACATAATGGAAGTATCAAACATTTGATTAATATAGCAGAAGTCAAAAAGTCACAGCTGAACTCAGGAAGTAGCACTTTGGCTTAAACGCGATGGCAGGATTCTTAATAGCGCTGGATGACACCGCTATCAGTAAACTGCATTTAAAATCTGCGTACAGACTGAAGAGCGAGGATGTCTTTAAAGTCGCTAATATTTGTGAAGCATTAAACGTCACATTTTTGCGCTGGAGCATTTTTTTAAATGCTGCACAGGCAACAGAATTGTATTCATCTTATGAAATGAGATTTGTCAGCTGTTGAAAACGGCAGCTCGTAGATACCGATTAGAAAATCAAAGATTAGAAAATTAAGATCAACCATCTGAGGAAGATTATTTCCACCTTATTTCTAACAAAAATTGTGCATTTTAAAGAACCCATTAACCCTCCATTTGCATGCATGCATCTCACACTAATACAGCTGAAATATAGTAGATTAACCTACATACAAATGTAATACAGGGTATGCTGTATAGATGCATATGAAATAACCTTAAAAGGGTTACAAAGCATTCACAAACAGAATAATCTTTCTCACTATACTTATGTATAATGATATTTAGCATGCATAGATATAAAATATATAAATATTCTACAGCTTAGTTAAATTATCTTTGCAGCATTAAAATACTGCAAACGTTTATTTTCAGTAATGGCAAATAAGTGAATTATATGGATCCGTTTTGTATAACTGCCCAGACTGTATTACATTCATGACATGTGCCCAACACTGATAATAATGTGGAAAAATGGTAATACCTAATACATAAATTAGCGGTCACTATCAGAGCAGTCGCGTGTCTGTAGAGAGCGATGAGAATGAGGGTTGTCGGAGCTCCAGGGGTTGGTATACATCAGGGAAGATGAGAGGGAGAAAGGGGAGGAGAGGGAGGGCGTCCAAAGCAGAGCTGTCAGAAATCCCCGGGTCAGAGCTCCATGGAAAGGGGGAAAAAAAAACCCAGACCAACTCAGCTTTCACGTCCAGCGAGTGCTGCATAATTGCATCACCAAACCTTCAACACTCCCTCCAGTGACATATTGCATAAGCAGCGTTTCTTTTTTAACACGTGTCACACATGTTGTGTGTGTGTGTGCTAACAATGTCCTGTGACAACAAGGTGACACGTGAATGAATGAATCGGCGAGGCTGCAGCATGTTTCCGTCTGAATGCGTTTATTTAGTTCGTGAGCTCTGTCAAATTTTCCTGGAAGCGCGCTCGGCCAGATCATCTGCAGGAAGTTTTCCTCGGGCCTTTACATCTACTGTACTTGCTGAGCATTTAAATCTTTTTCAGCAAAGCTCTTTCAGCCCTTCAGTGGGGACTCAGTCTTGTCACATGAAAGCAGAGAGCGGGGAGACCCCCAGATATAATGGACACACTGAAGTGATCCTCCTGAACCTTTTAAAGTTTATTTCCCATTTTTGGGCTCTATCAGAGGCTTCTGAACCCCCTCAACAGCATTTCCCACACAGTAAAGAAGGCAAGTGCAGGATTTAAAAACAGGGAAGGCAAACAGAGAGATTTAAGGAGGGAAAGGGGGGAAAAGAACATGCTGCTTCATGCTCAGGCATGTCTCTGCTTTGGTAAGTGAGGGCATAAGAAGAAGGTGACGAACACGTTTGTCTCATCCTTTAAAGACACACTTTGTCTTTCTTTCCCTTGCACTGTTTTGAAAGCTTGTAGTATCATATGATAAAGCTGCTTTTAAGAGCTTTAAGAAAAAGAAGGGCACGGTCTTCTCCTTTGTTGCTCCTACCCGGCGCTATAAGACCTTTTTCATTCCCCCCACACTCGCTTGAGCAATCATATGGCTGGTATTGTTTATGCATGCGCATGCTTTCATGCCCCATATTGGATTTGCTGATAAAAATAGAGAGAAAATGAAAAGAATATTGCAAACTAACAATTTTGACGTGGATATTCAAATGTGCTCTTCTCGCCGAGAGAAAGAAAGGGCCGCTCCGAGGTCAGCTCCAATACCGCGGGCCCGAATCGACATGAAAGGGGAACCAGCTCCCCATGCCTGATCCAGAGTCAGTTCATCAAATATTAATGCTGTGTGCGGTATTCCTAGGAGCGTAGCCCGACCCGAATACAATTACAAGCAATAAACAGCAGTTCTGCTTTAATCACAAGAGCAACGTTTACATGATTAATGCAATAAACTCCAATCTCATATTGCTGTTATGAGCTCAAGCTGAGAACATAGTGCCAACGTTGTGATTATGCACATGATTATGTTGATTTTTTTTATATTACCTCTTTTCATTTGCCTTTATCACGGACTCCAGGATTTTCACTGTAGGTGACATGGTGTGGATCTGCAGAGGAAGCTCGCTGAAAGCGCTGAAAGCCAGCCAACTTGGAAGTGAATTCGGGCTGCGTTTGAAGCCATCCCAATTCTGCCTGTCTCTCGTCTTCTTACATTTCTGCACGAGCATATGAAATGTGACACTTATTTTTTCGTATCCCCCTATTTCTGCTTCCCCAAAATGCCCATATCCAAACCGCTCCATCGCACGTTTCTCAGCTTTGCAGCTCCGCTCACCCGGAAATGGATCAACACAAAGGTCACGAGAGGTGAGAATGCGTTCTTATTAGGCTGCGTGGCCGTAAAGGGAAACTGTGACGCTGAACGGTGAGGAAGAGAAGAGACGGCTGGAGTGAGATCATTATTGAAGTTTCCAGAGCGGAATCTAAATCAAAATCTAAATGAGGAAACTCAGAGAGAGTGAGGGTGGCAGCAGCAGCAGCACAATTGAAAGAGTTTGTAGAAGCTAAGCCCCCCACCACACACACACACACACACACACACACACACACACACACACACACACACACACACACACA